>WBNH01002690.1:0-282172 GCA_013401255.1 Urocolius indicus | reverse complement strand
GACTGGAGTTCAGACGTTTTGGGGTTTTATGTTTTAGTTGGTATTAAATTGTTTTCTGGTTTTCTTCCCCAAGCCGAGTAGCCTGGTCTGTTTTGTCCTGCACCTTAAGCGGCAATTAAGCCCTCCCTGCCCTTTAGCAATCCTTAAGTCTTCGGTACTTGAGGCTAATCGTGGTCTTTTGTTCCCTGATGGGCCGAAACCAGGACAGCCAGGTCCACAGGTAACAGGCTGCTGGAATTATTGAGATAGCTGTGTGGCTTAGCCCCCAAGGAGTGGCTAGTCATGGATCATGGTCATGGATGTGCATGGAACTCTGCTCATCACACAGAGTAGAGTTGTATCTGACGTGTTTAGTGAAGCATTCAAAGATACCTGTGAGGTACACTTGTCACACAAGTACCTTCTTAACTATGAGCAGTGACCAGAGAAGTCCAACTTGTTCTAATTGACCACTCCTTATAGAAACTTTATTTTCCATTACCTAGGCCAGATTAAGACTAGATTCGACTAAGAAATACTCTGCAACCAACTGGTTATGGAAGTCTGATCTCCTCTGAGCAGCAGCTCTTTTCAGTTTACTTCACGTCTGGATGGGGTAGTCCATCCAGTTTTGGTTTTTGCGTAATGCTCTTTGACCATAGATTTAAGATAGTGGTATATTTTCTTAGCACTGTCTCCTTTCTCTTTTATTTCACAAAGCCCTTTCCATAACCCTTTTGATTTTCTCTCTCCCCTCCCATAGTAGCATGTTTTTTATCACGCAAGGGATAGTAATAAATTCCCACAACTTTACCTGTGTGCTTGTATTTATCTTGAGCATAGTAAGCAGAGAGCTGAGGTAGCATATGATCCTGAAAATAAATTCTTGTATCTATGTTGTTTTCAGGATAGACTCAGCAAATGAGCGTAATGGTACTTTCCAGCAGAAATTTGTCTTGCTGGGCTAAGCCCACTTTACATGCTTTACAGTATCAAATAGACTGAGATTAGCAAAGCATTTCACAAAGACTAATACTTACTTTTCATTATTGTTGCTGACTTGTAGCTATTTCCTTGGTAGCGTTTGGAAAACAAGCAGATTCTTGGCCAGCAGGTATGTTCCTACCTCAGGGCAAGCTGTGCTGCTTACTGGAAGTATAATAATAGTATCTGCAGATTTAAAAAGCAAGGTCCTGAGGTTTCTGCACGGTATTCAATCCACGTTATTCCCAGGAAAAGTGTGTGTTAAAGATCTATGGCATAGAAATAGCTCCAATTGGGAAAATATCTATCACCTAATTGAAAGTTGGAATATATAATATTACTTGCTTTCTATTGTAAATATCCTTGAGTAGTGACTTGAAATGACCCTAATAATAATTTCATTTTCTCCCATGTACTAATGTACCTTTCACTTTCATGGTGGCAGTACTTGGAACCATATAATGAATTAGTAGAATATAAATATAGAATCTTTTTCTTTGCATTTGTTTTGGGACTTAATAGAACAGAGTTATAGGACATTTTCGAGGAAATTATCTGCAGGTGATTAATTTTACTACTAGAGCAATCTTTTATTCCTAGCAGAGTTCACCTAAGGGAAGCAGCTTTTATAATAGATTAGTTGACCAGTTGAGTTAATTCTGTGGTTTTACATGTTCAGAGTATCACAAATCAGAATAAGAAGTGAAACTATTAAATGCTGTGTCTGTACACTACAAGGTTTATTAAGATCGTAAATAGAAATACAAAAGAAGTCATAGGTTCAGAAGTGAAAATTGTAATTTTGGCTTAATCTCTTTGGAAACGATGGCTTTGCAAAAAGTTAGAAAAACGTGTTGAGCTGTGAGGGTGTCAAAAGCTTTTCACATTTGCACATGAGCAGCCTTCTGAACACCATAAGCATCTAAATGTTGTTTCAAAATGCCTTAAAATTGTAAACTCCTTGTAGCGTGTTTATGGAGACAGCTTACCTGCCTTAATTTGCTGAATATTCAGCATGAGAAAATCCTTTGTCATTTTGTTTAGCCTGCATAATGATGACTTTTGCTTGCCTGCTATGGCTTTAAAGTAATTATTAATGGATAAACCTTTATTGGTAATCTATATCTTCTGCAGAGTTGTGTAGACTGTGACTGAACAACAATGACAAAGAGGATACTAGCATCACTGAACCAAACATTTGCAATTAAATCAGAGGACTGGGAAAAAGATTAACGCTAATGAGGTGAATAGTATGGATTACAGGATCTACATTTTGTCCAATTAACTCCAGAATCTTTATATTTAGAAAAACAATGCTTAGGGTAGATAATGGCTAATAATTGTCAATCATATGGGAAATGTAGTTTTGACAGAATATGTTAGCAGAGTGTTCATTGTAGTTGTTAGGTAAATTAGGATTTCATTGTCTGGCCTGTTAGGCACATGATACCCTGGATCTGCTAGCAGCCTGTATAGTGATGTGTGGGAAGGTTTATTGTTTCCCCTCTTCCTTCTGGAAGGCAACGGCAATACAATTACACATAACATGAGTGAGAAAATCCTTGCAAGAGTCCTGTTGCCACATAGTTCAGTTTTTAACTCTGGCAGTACAAAGCATACCCTGAGACTTTTCATTTGGTTCTTTGGCTGGATCTCCTCTCCTATGAAAACAGGCTGAAGACTGGGGTTGTTCAGCCTGGAGAAGAGAAGGCTCTGGGGAGAACTTAGAGCAACATTCCAGTATCTAAAGGGGCCAACAAGGAAGCTGGGGAGGGACTTTTTTCAAGACTATGTAGTGATAAGACAAGGAGTGATGACTTTAAACTGGAAGAATGAAGGTTTGATTTAGATTAGACATTAGGTAGAAGCTCTTCCCTGTGAGGGTGATGAGGCACTGGAACAGGCTGCCCAGACAGGCTGTGGGTGCCCCATCCCTAGCAATGTTCAAGGCCAGGTTGGATGGGGCTTTAAGCAACCTGATCCAGTGCAAGAGATCCCTGTCTAAGGGCAGGGGGCTTGGAACAACATGATCTTTAAAGTCTTTCTCAACCCAAACCATTCAATGCTTTGTTGCGTACTAACTTGCTGCATGGAAAAACTGCCCCTTGATTTGTTCCTAACAGTACCAGTGACATGAGAAATTTATTTGTGACAAACTCAGACATATTGCTTTGGACCTGGGAGATGCTTAAATATCCTAAAATAACAATTAAAAAATTATCCACCAACCCAACTTGAGCAGTTTCATAAAGATTCAGAGGCAGCTTCACCCAGTACTGCTGTCCTTGAAGAACTCAGTCCAGTATGCCCAAGATACATAAAATCATTTCATGTGCTATCCAGGGGAAACCCTTAATTAATTTTTGTTGTCAGTTAGAATGGAATAGCGATTAACAATGAAATAGAATGGAATTTATGTTACTTCTGGGGGTTTAGATTGTGGATTTTTGCTTTTTCAAGGTGGGGGTGGGGGGGAATGGATTAAAATTTCATGCATAAGATTGATTATGTTTGTAGAAATTTACTTTCCTAGATTGCAAATGTTTGCCTGAAGGAAGCTGGATTTGTTTTCAGCTACACACAGAACATAATAATGAAAATGTAATCAAGAGTTAATGAATGTGCAACATATTAAAGAGATGAATAAAATAGTGTGGGAAAATGTATTTTTTGGATAATGTTGTTGTTTCTATTTTCTGGTCTGATTACTTGTGAAGGTAGTTAACAAACAAAGGATGAACCATTGCATAATTATCTTCTAACTGTAATACTGCACATACCCTAAACAAAACTATAAAATGAGAATATTAACATATGCACTGGTGATTATGTCAAATTCTTTTTTGCCCAAACTGTGTAATTATTTAATGCAGTATTTAGCTGTGACTAACATTATGAAAAGAAAATGGAATGCTTGAGTGATTTAAAATCCCTTTAAATATATGTCAGTGATGTTTTTAAGAATTGTGTTAACCTAAGATGGTTTTAGGGAGCCTATTTAAGCCTTGGTATAATCTTCATTACTTATTCTATGTCTTTCTAGTGATAGCATCTCATGAGGTCAAACAGCTCTTGGTTAGTGTTGAGTTGCCTTTGTGCAGGTTTTTTTGGGGTTTGTCAGGGAATGGTGGATTTTTGTATTTTTTTGGGGAAAAAGTACTGAAGTTTTATACTTCTCAGGTTTCCATGATGAGTTTTCAATTACTGCAATTTAAATCCCCCTGTGAGGAGTTGTTTATTGTTTCTATAAAGATGAATCAAAGTGAAAACAAGCTGATGGATGAATTTTGTGCTGAGTGCAGTTGTGATTAGAATGCAGTGTGGGAGTAGGGAGGAGCGTGCACTACACGAGTGGAGAGGGAGCTTTGATTCTTGCAGATAAAGGTAAATCATGTGTAATTGTAGGAAACAGATATATAAAAAAGCTTTAGCAGGTTTCTGAATAACTTGGCATCTTCTCTTCCATCTTCAAATACCCAATTTTTGAGAGGAAAAAGCTTGAAAGTGTAAAGAAAGAAGGCCCAGGATACTGAAAACAGCTTTGAAAAAACAACACACTTAAATGAGAACAGAATTGGAGCTGAAAGGAGGGAAATAAATACAAAATATGGGGGTTTGTTTGTTTGTGTATATATGTTTTGGTTTTCCTGGTATTTTGTTTGTGTGGTTTTGTGGTGATTTTTGTTGGGTGTGTGGTGTGGGTTTTTGGTTTGTTTGGGTTTTTTTATGGTTTTGTATTCATTTTTTTGGTGAAGTTTTTGTTATTGTTTTGTTTTTTCTTCAGGGACTGTAAAGCTACATTTTAAAATCACTTTGTTATGTCAAGTCACCCACAGCCATGCTTCCCAAGGTCACAGTGAACAGTGAATAAAAGTACAGAAGAAAGCACATGGGTGCACTTTGAGGAAGATCTTCAAGATCTCACAGATTTGTCTTTTCCTCTTATTTACTCATGCTTCCTTGAAAGGCCTGGAGAGTTTTGTTTTCCTTAACCCTACGGCAGGTGGAAGAAGCCCCTTGTGCCTGGATAGGACTTCTGACTGAAACAGATCTGACAAACGGAAATTGTAGCACTGTGTAGCTCAGCTGTTCGGGGACATCATCATGACTTCTTTGCAGTAGCTGAAAACTGTTGGAATTTTCCAGCACAAACAGAGCTAGTTTAAACAATCCTTTCAATAGCTCTGAAGGCCTTGATGTTAAACATTCACAATGGCTTGAAGAAGGGTTGGAGTGGTCACAACTTCTCAGCTAATTTAAGCTCTTCCAACTCTGCACAGTCTAATCGTTGGTAGCCTGCAGGAATACTAGGCTCATGTATTTTAGTGGTGCTTTTAACAATTGTCTTGAAACATGTGCCAAAACTGACAAATTTATGATATGTTTGTATGATGTATCATTAATCAAACAGATTTGAATCTATACTAATGTTGCTAAGCAAAAAAAGAGCTTTGCTTTAGCCAGGCTGTTTGGAACTCCTCTGTCTCTCCAGAGTCTACTTCAGTGGCCACTTTGCTCACCAGTCCTGGAGCAGTGTCTCAACTTTTAAACTTTCAAACACTGGTTTTTACCAAGGGGATTCTGCCATGTTCTTCAGAATCCAATTAACCTGATCAAGGTACCTTGACAGAGGACTCCCAGACTGCCAAGCAAAGCTTGAATTAATTCTAAGACCTGTCTAATTAGTCAGCATCATTTCTATTTTGACTTCTGTTTTCAAATATTTGCAATGTAAATGTTCTAAATTGCTCTCTATACATCACATCATAAATATTCAGATCATCATTTGACACCTATTGCTAGTTTGTATTCTACAAAATGATTGTAAAGTACTGAAGCATTTTCCGTATCCCAGTGGAAGTCAAAACAAAAAATAGCATTTTTTTTTCACAAAGGTATGAAGGAAAAGGCTCTAAGGGTTTTAAACAAGATCTAATTAATTCTAGTGCCTGTAATGTTGCAAAACTCACTGCATAAGGCTTCCTGTAGCAGATTAGCTTTTATTTTTTAATGTGTAAATATGATGATGCATGCAAATTCTGTTTCCAATAATAATTAGTTACTCTGGGATGTTCTTGAGATTTAGATATTTAAATTATGAAATAACTTGGAGAACAAGGGAAAATTCGCCACACTTCAGCCTATAGCCCTGGTCTTGAGAGCTTCACTGTAACTATTGTTCGAGGACTGCAGTGATCATAAAATGTCAATGTCAATGCGAATGAAATACTTTCCTTGTCTAAAAGAGAGATTCATATTGTCAGTAGCTTGAGAGATGGTGGCTGTACACCTTCCCTCTCAAGTGAGGGTAAGAACAATCTCCAGCTGAGGCTTATTACCTTAATGTGTTGAAGAAAGTATTTAGAGGACCACCTAAAGATCAAGATTTGCAGTGAAGAGAAAGGGAATCCTGCGAAGTTGGGACTTTGAAACATTTAACTCTGAAGTGTTTTAAGCGTGTTCCCATTTACTGCCAATCTCTTTACTGTAAGGTATGTCTCTGCTTTCATTTTCATGATGGAACATGATTAAGAGCATTAAGTTGCTGTTGCAAGTGAATATATGAGGTGTTAGATATTTATGTGTATAAAAATACACACACTACATGTGCATAGATCAGTACCAGGGAAGTGGAGATCATAGTGATAGGAATGTTTGAAAGACTGGCAAATCAAGCCAGTTGAAAATGTATTCATTAATAGCACTTCTTGCTGTTAGTCAATCCTTCATATTAATCATCATAACGACGTACAAAAAACTGTTTGAGCAATTAGCTTGTTAATATACAGGTGGCTGTGGATGTAAGTGTACAATGGGAGGTAGCTATAGGGAACTTCTGTACAGTTAGCTCTGATGGCTCGATGCTTTTTGTTGGTTCATATTTGCAGAGGTTAAGGTAACATCCTTGATAAGTGTTGGAGAGAAGGTACTGAAGATGTCTTATCTTCTTTCTTACATCTTTTGGTTTTAGACTGTTGTCCCCCTCTAAAGGGGGAGGGTGTGTCCTCTGCTCTGCCCAGATACTGAATCGAGCATGATGAGCCAGTTCAGTGGATCTAACTCTGTGCAGGAGTAAAGTCTCAGTGCCGCAGAGATTTGAAAAAATATTTCAGGACTGTAATGCTTGAACACATAAACATTGTTTATCTCTGTGGCTTACTGAGATAATGGCTGTTTTTCTGTTACTGTGTTAGGAAAAATGAAGGGCAGCAGTTGACTCCTACTACTTCTGGTAAACTGACTGGATGAATTTGTAAACATGTAATATTACTTTTTTGAACAAATCTGTGGTCATTTAAATACTCCACAAAGAATTGTTTGCAATTTTTTTTTTATGCAAGCAAGTAATTCCACCTGCTTTTAAAAGATGCTGCTGCAGAAGAGCATCAGATAGGGTCTGGTGGAAGCATCACAGTAGACTTATCCTGTTACTGTGCTTTTGCTCAGATATTTGATGTTTGCTATTATGAAGTGCTAAGTTAAATGGGCCTCTGATGTGACTGTCTTTGCTCTCCTTTAAGGTATGTTTAAAAACATAGAAAGTACTTATTTGGCAATTTTTACCTTGATTTTAATAGTAGTTAAGCTTTTAAAAACAAGAAAAGGCTAATCTAAAGGAAAAGGAGAACAAAAACCTCAAAGGTGTTCTTGTAGTGGGGGTGGATTCCTTGAAAAGTAGAAAGATTAATTTCCTCCTTTCAACCTGAAATGCTGGTATACACAAGACATAAACCAGAGAAGTTCAGACAATAAAATGAAGTGATTCCAGAGAGAAAAGTTAACTAAATGAGGAATATTGCTCTTGGGGATCATTGAAGTGAATGTTTCATCATGAGACTATATAACTGAGAAGGCAGCAGCCTCTTCCTAGCATATGCCAAGGGTTACACTGAACTGACTTCTGTTTTAAAAGGATTCACACTCACATTTGTAGGAATTTTTGAGGATGAGAGTTTGTAAAAGGATATGTCAGAGGCAAGGAGATCCTAATTCTTTTTCTTTCTCTGGAGAGAAAATTACCCCCTCAAACACTTTCAGCAAAGTGAGGTAGATTCATGGAACACCTTTTTCAAGAGTCTGATGGACTAGAAATAGTGGAATTTATAATTTTCAAATGGGCATTCTAGCATATTGCAAAAATAAATGTATATACACATGCATACATATATAAAACGCGTATATATATGCATGTATGTGAGCTCACAAAGTCTTTTTATGATTTCATGAATTGAAGAGAACGATTTTGATGTGAATTTTTTAGAAACATACAGTGTATTTAATTGATGCTCTTCTGTTACTTGCTTGCTTCTCCTCCCTGAGAGGAGACAGAATGGCTCCTTTAAGTATCCTTTAAGCACTCACCTAAAGAACATTTGCAGCATGAAATCTGAAAACATTAATACATTTTACTGAAACCTATCCTAAATGTCTAAGTTCTAGAGTAGACAAAGCACAAGAGATGCTTCATTCTACCAGAGATTTTGCAATACAGACCTTTACTTTTTCAAGTGCAAGAAAACTTCAGCTTCTGCTTCATTAACTTTACAAATCTAAGTTTCTTCTTATTCATTGTTTGTACCTCAGATTTTCTCTTTTTTTGATATTTGAAGTGCTGGTTCAGTTTTTATAAAAGTCAAGTGGAATACGACCTGAACTTCAAAAGGGTTGAGAGTCAACTTTTAAACAAGTAAAGCATTAAGTAAATGTGTATTTAAAAGGCCATACAAATTCCAGCTGTTTTCTCTTAATACTATGAAAACTCTTTCCCTGTGGGCAAATATTTATTTACATAACTTTAACTTAAGCCAATTAGAATACAATTTGAGTGTGCCATCAAACTTAAAGCAAAATTTACATTTCTTTCTCAAGCTAAAGAGGTCATTTAGATACACAGGAGGTTTATTTTGTCCTTTTTTTTCCAATCTGCGTCTTCATTTAGTTATGTCTGCACACGTACATAAAACTCTGTAATAAAGCATATGTATTCTTTCAAGGTTAATTTTTATCTTGCTGTCACAGTCTATTAGGTCTAACCAGAACATTTTTAAAGCACTAGGAACAGCTCTTCAGACACTCACAACCCTGAAACTCTTCAGCTTATAACAGATGTTGGAAATGATATTTGAGAGTTTTCTTTGTATTTAAAATAATATTATCCATGTCTCCCTCTCCATTGTACATGTGTCCCAGCTAAGCCAGAGAGATTGAAGAAATCTGTTTGGAGTGAGGTTGTGGTGCAGTTATCTCTGTAGTTTCCATAGAGCTTTAAAATTAGCTTTTGATGGAGCATGAATGCTAGCAGGTGAATTATTTTCAGATGGTTAGTTTATTTAGATTTGGGGGAAAAAAAACATGTGGTAGAAATTGCCCTGGACCTTTCCCTGATGAATCATTGTGACTCCAGCTCTTTTTGGGACTGATTTCACAAGGTGAACTTGATTGACATATTGATGTCAGGTCTTGTATAGTTTACAGCTGCTGAGGAGGAGAAAAATGAGAAAACACTTACAGACTGCAAGACCTCTCACTCTGGTGAAAGGCTAATTTTGCACTTCTAAATGCTGGAAGGCAGAGTGGTAATCCTGAGTACCGAGGGTGGATCGGTCTATAAATGCACATCTTCTCTGTGTTTGTGCAACAATAAATTAGACCATTAGATTTTTCTGTCTCCTTACCTATCTCCATGATGTAGTGCACCAGAGAGAGGAAGGTCTGAAGATTTAACCCTCTGCACATGTAAATGAATTATGGCCTCTCCCTGAGCCCTACCTTCCATGTTCATGTCATCCTTCACCTGTGTGATAAAACCAACACTTAGATGTTCAGGTATAGATTCTGTTGTAGGTGAAGTCATTATGTTCATAACCAGCACTGAGCAGTTCTAAGAATTTGACTAAAGATGGGTTTTGAATGTCATTTTCTTTATAATATTTCTAATGAAGCATTTGAAATACTATGAGAGGCTGCAAAAGTGATTGTTAGTCATTATTTTTTCTCCCCTTATTCTTACTGTCAGCTTAGTGCTTTGTCTCTTTCTCATTGTTTTCTCCCTACAACACTTCTCATGCCCATCACAGTGTTGATTACTAAATAAGTTGTTCTGTTGGATTGCTGCTGGTCATTATTGAGCACAACTTTAGTTATAAATACGTTGTAGGTTTTTTTCTGAAGTATCTTTGAAAACGATAAAACCTGTGATGAAACGGAAGTCTTTTTAGCATCAAGGTTAGTATCAGGAGAAGGTATTACAAGGAGCAAGAATTTGCCTTTCTTCATTAATAAAACATCTTTCATTACATAACAATGAATGAACAGCCACACCTTGCAGATGCAGTCATGTTGCAGCAAGTGACTGCAGTGATAATGTCGACTGGTAGAACTAGTGCTTTTCTTCTGCTTTTGTTGGCCTCTATTTGCCCTAGTGGTACATGGTCCTTTTGCTTCCTCGTAGGTAATATCTAAATGGCTCAGAATAAAGACCTGGCATTCATTTTCTAAGGATGAGAAGTGACCAGATCATGGTGTGGTTGGGAGTTGCCTTTTCTGGGTGCATCTGTGATACCATTTCAGTTCACATCAGTACTGCTGTTCTGCAGCAAATTTCTTGACTGTTCCCTACTACATTTGATTCATACTGCAGGACAACCCTAGAGCATTCTGAAAGGGTTTTTTTTTTCCCCTCGATTACAGTAACCCAGAAAGTCACTGCAGGCATGTTCGTTGGCAGCAGCAGATTAGCTCTAGTGTGAAATGTGTGCTGCGTGGTCACAGGTGCTTTCACAGCAATAATTTCAGTCTACAGATGTGCTCCTCTTGTGCAGCTGCTTAGCAATGCAGACATGGCTGCTCCAGGAAGTTTGGAGTTTTTGCTTTTTTTTTTTACCCATTGTTGGCTGCATTTGAAGATAGACTAATAGGCAATTCTGCTCCATCATCAGTGAAGTTAGGTATGAAATGAAAGGCTTCTTGAGGAAATGGAAAGTCCCAACTATTGCCATGGCAGACCCTGATCTTTACATTTATGTTAAGGATCTTCTTTTTGGAAGTTGCATACAAAGATGTGCAGCATATGAAACGTTCTACGTGTAGCTATGCAACCTTATCTAGGTTGACCTGCTTCTGCAGAGGGGGTTGGACTAGATGATCTCTAGAAATCCCTTCCAACTCTACCATTCTGTGATTCTATGTGACTTCATTTGCAGTCTCTTCTATCTCATGAATAGAATGTACACACTAAGTGAAACAGGCAATACTGGAAACTAATGAGTATTTTTATAGAATAGCAGAATAAATAGGCATATAAAACTTTGCAGTGGTTACTGCTGCCTTTCAGCTATAGTGACTCACTGGGGTACGCTTTGAAAGAGAAATGAGGGGTCCAGAAGTAAGCACACAAAATGTTTATATGTTTGTAGAATTACTATGGCATTGTTTTGGTTGGTTTGTTTGTTTGTTTTTTTTCTGGAATGCTGTTTAACTTGTTTTATTATGAAACTTTCCAAGAACAAAAAAACCCAAGTTCTTAATTTGCAGACTTATTTTCATCCTAATTTCAAGACCTTTCTTTATCTGTGCCCTTCTTTTGAAATATATTTGAATGATTACCATAGCTATTCAGAAAAAAAAAACCCAACATCTGATTCCACTGTTTTGGGGGATTTTTTTAACTTAGTTAGAGGTGGGAGTAGAAAGGAAGAAAAATCTGTATTATATATTTTTCCTGATTAAATACTTACCACAATTTGCAAAGAAACAGATATCGCTAAACACATTTTCCTTTGATTCTAATCCAAGATTGATGGAGAAGGACAAGTTATTAGCAAAAAAATATATTGCACAATGGTTAAAAATATTTGCTGAAGAAATTCAATATCCTCAAATGTCATTCTTGTCTCTAGAAATGAGCACGGCTCTTAGGATAAAACCTGCTGCTGTGCGCTGGTGTCATGTCCTGCACACTGTGTCTACAGAAGCACCTGAAGGCATTTATATGGTTAGTGTGATGAGAGAATGGATTGTGATAGAAAAATAATTACAAAAATCACTGTTGAAATCACTTTGTGTGAAACTGCTAACTACTTTTGAGGGTCCCATAAAAAAGGCATTTTCTTGTGCCTTTAAGTGCATGACAGCAAAAATGTCACTTTAAGGGAGTTCTGCACTTTATTGTGGGCAGTGTGTAATCTAGTTAAGTTTTTGAGCTTCGAGGGCTTGTCCTTGTGGTGTCTCCTTTTATATATTTATATTACTATTTCCTGTTATTTTTTTCTTTTCTTTACCCTTTCCTTTCAGGGTAGTTCTGTGGATGGTCACGTTATTCCTTCTAGAGCAAAATTTCCTGTATTGTCTTAAGGAGATTTTATTTCAGTAAAAACTGGTGAGAAGTGCTGGCTGGTACTTGACTTCTCCTTTAGTTGTAGTTGTCTTGAAAAAAAGAATGGAGCACCCCTGAAAAATAGTAAGTGCAGGCTGCATTTTCAAAAAAAACCATGGCATGTTGGAAATGCATCTGGGGGTTATTGATCAACAGCAGCTGAACATGAGCCAGCAGTGTGCAAAGGTGGCCAAGAAGATCAAGGGCATCCTTGCTCGTATGAGCACTAATGTTGGCAGCAGGACGAGGGCAGGGATTGTCCCACTGTACTGGGCAAGGTGAGGCCACAGCTTGAGTGCTGTGTTCAGTGTTGGGCCCCTCACTGCAAGAAAGACACTGAGAGACTGCAGCGTGTCCAAAGAAGGGCAACATATTACTGAATTTGGTGAAAGGTCTAGAGAACAAGTTTTATGAGGAACATCTCAGGGAACTTTAGAAGAGGAGGCTGAGAGGGAACCTTATTGCTTTCTACAACTACCTGAAGTCAAGGTAGATGACATCCGCTGCTCTCCCCTCATCTAGCCAGCCAGTTATGCCCTCGTACAAGGCTCTCAGGTTGGTCAAACAGGACTTCCCCTTGGTGAATCCATGTTGACTCCCGCTGATTTCTTGTTGGACGTTGCTGTCAATAGTCAGTTTTAGCAGAAGTGATAGTTTTGTGTTGGATACTGGAAAAGGGTTGGTTGATGTGGAGTGTGTAAACAGTGTGTATGTGTGTATGTAAATATACATATGCATGTTATAGATAAAAGTACTCCAGCTGTAGTTTATTTCGTTCATTGGTACTGCAGATACAATAATGCATAACCACACTTTTAGATGTGCTCTTTAGCTATTGAGTTGGGACTTCTGACACTGCGTAAAAGAATTAGTTATTAAGCATCTTCCTTTTTTTTTTTCCATTGGTATCTGCCTACCTGATCCTGTCAACCATAGCTCTCTTCAGAACAGTGGTAATCTTCTATCAGTTCAAAGACAGTGTGTTATTAGAGCAACACTCAAATACATATTATAAAAAAAATCATAATTTGAAAATGGTGTTGAAGGGCATATTCTACTAAATACCATTGATTTCATAATGAAAAGGTCACTCTTTCCTCACAGTAACAGCAAAATTCTGAAGGATCTGGGACTTCAAAGCTTGAGGTTATAGCAGCTATACTGTTTATAATACATGTAATTGTGTATCTTGCAGAAAAAAAGGCACAGCTAAAAAAGAAAATCTCTCACCTCAGTGCAAAACTAAAGTATGTTTGTTTTTTTCTCATAATAAAGACAGTCAGTAGTGATTTGCTTTATGTATAAGCCCATAGGAGTGGAAAAGTGCTATTATGTGTTTACATGAATATAAAACTACCTGTACTATTTTTTTTTTTAGATAAGCAATCTTCATCAAATCTAACTGCAAAGGGTTCCTCTAATAAGGAACATTCCTGCTCCGTTTTCAAGATGGTAGGTATTTTGCAATTTCCCATAGAGATTAAAAGCTAAAGGTAGCAGCTGAAATTCATTACAAGAGGAATAATAGAAAAAAAATCAGATGATGTTGAAATGCCTTCAACATTACAGCTCTATTTGTAATGTAGCTGTTGCTATTAAAAGTGTCCTCTTTTGTGATATGTGATGTCTTTTGATGAAATGACATGAGATCTCAGACATCTGAAAATAGATGAAAACTGGCTATTTTTGTGACTGCTTGTCATGTGCTTGTTTATGTTTACAAGCCTTTTCCATTAGCATCAAAAGATGTTTAAAACCCCATGCTTTCATTAACAAGAACATTTTAAATAAAGGAGTGAAAGTTCTGTGAATGTGTTGTAGGTAAGTGCTCCATGAGAATATTTTAACCTACCTGCTTATAATAATTTCTATTTTAAACTCAGAAGAAAGAAGATTCAGGGTAGGGCAATGGAAGGATGTGTTAAACATGTGGGTGCTATTATGATTGGTATTTCTTTGAGGCAAGAGGAAGTCACTCAAAAAGGAACGAGGGATTAGATATAAAGTGTTTGTAAACTGAATTTGTAACTTCTTTTATTTTAACTTTATTATCTTCTCATTATGTTCCTTCTTAAGGAGCACATTACACAGACAGAGCAGCATTATTTGGGTACTATCTATAAATAATTATTTGCAACATAGCAGCAGAGACCCTCTGTGTTTGACGTGAGTGTGTTGATTCTGTGGTTCTTGCTCCTAACTGAGCCATAAACAGGGAGACACATCTGCAAGCAGAAGTGGACATGAAGAACCTCCCCTAAGTCACCTGCTCCAAACCCACCTGTTTAATCTCAGTTTCAGGGTACAATTCAATTTAAAGAAAAAAAATATGTTCAGGCTCCTACGTTGCAGATGGTGATGAGGGGCTGCTGAAGGCCTCTGTGGCATTATGTGGGCTATTCTGCTACAGAATACAAACATTGTTACTGATTTGAGACCTAAATGATTATTTAAATTTAGACTGAGGAAGTAATTAATTTCTCTTTGAAGTATGCTGTCAGAATTAGTGCAGGTTCATTCTTTTCTCTCTCTGGTGTGCCTTCTTGTTGGTGACGACCATCTGTTTATCAAGGGAAGTCATAAAACAATATTTGACGTGAGGTTTGAAGTGAAATCCTGATATTAGTAACTGCAATTATGAAAACAATTATCCATAATGTGCCTAATTCATTTATATTTAAATTTCAATCCATCAGTGTTAGATAAAATAAGTTGCTTTTACTTCTGTTCCTTGGTAGCATCTGTAATAATACATCTAAGTTTTGAAGTCCCACTGCTAGCCAGGGGCTTTTTTTTGTTGACAAATGCTGCCCAGATGAAAGCTGGTTTTAGAACTAATTAAACTTCATATTTCTGTAGTTAACTTTTGTATTTAATTTCTTTAGGAAGATTTGCCTTTTGCAGTTGTTGAGAACCATATGTGAAGGGAATATGAATCAAGGGTAAAGAAAAAACAGGTAAAGAATTCTGTTTGGCTATGAGGACAGTGATGAAAGTTGAGTAGAAACAGATTCTGCTGGCTAATCTGATTGAGACAGTTTCCTTTGTGTGTTGCAAAAATGGTAAAATACATGGAAAATGAACAAAACAATTGTGTGTTGTTCCAAATCTTCTAGTTTGAATCATCCGACTAAATTGGTGATTACACTGTTCTTTCAAAATGTATGTATTTGCCTAATTTCTTATTTGCCAAAATTGACTACCAACAGTGAAAACTGGCAAATAAATGGCATCTCCAATTAACTACTTCCAGACCATGCCCCTGCTTAAAACTCTCCTCTGAACTCCAATTGTTCTTCCAAATGAAGACATGTCTCCTCAAAAGGACATAGTTTCTATTGATATCATTATCAGCCTAAACACCTTTGAAGATGTGGGCCCAAGCATTGCTATCACTTGCACAACTGCTTTGAGTGTATCTGAAGCAACCTGCCCATCTCAGGGCAAGCTGGGGATGATTCAGGCCTCCAGCAGTTTGCAAGGAATCATGAATAAACAGGCATGGAGTGATAAACAGGGAAACAAAGAATCCTGCCTTGTTTCATGCCTGCTTTTGATCTGCTATTGACAGAACAAAGGAATGTATTGTAACCATATCCTCTTTTAGACCAAAGGAAAAAAAAAAAGGAACTCTTGACAGTACATCACGCAGATTAATTCAAGGGCTTCTAATCGCTAAAATACTTTTCTTTCTCTTGCTTCAGACTCAGGTGTTTTCTTCCTAATGCCAAAGGTTTTACACAATTTCATTTTCACAGAGTATTCAATGAGAAACCCTTTAATCTGAAAGGTTGATTTATAGAAGACTGTTTATTCCATTTCATTAATTTGCACTATGCAAACCTGAGGCTTTTGACTTCCGTTTTACGGGAGGAAAATGAAGTGTATTTTATCTGTTGGCATGCTAAGCTGCTTTTCTTCACTTCTCTTTACTGAAAGTAATGCAGCTATTCTTGCTATAAAATACCCTTGTGTTACTAGGAAGCAAGTGTGCGACAAGCAGCTTTGTTCTGAGGTGCTGAAAGTGTGATTGATTTTCAGTAAATGGCTAATTTGCCTGTGAGCTTACTAAAGCTCTTCATATAGATATGGTTAACCTAAAAAAAATAAAATGTGATGAATCCAGAGTTTTGTAATTTAAACTTTCTGGCTTTCATGCGCATGGGCAAAGACCGTTTGCAGCCTGAAAGCTGTTAACAGCTGTTGAAACACATACCCATGGGCATTTAGTGTGTCATACCATGGTCTGCTGGTCATCTTGGTCAGCTGCTTCCTTTCCTTTTTGTGGAAGAGGAGAGATATGCTCATGTGAGCCTCCCTCTGAGATGCACTTGAGGCTGTGTCAGGACACCTACCTAGTATGAGTTAAGAAGGACTAAAAATTGGCCTTGGTTTCTACCCACTGAAATCGGTGTTTCTCAAATATTCAGACAAACACACCTCAAATGTTTTTTCTATGTTGTTGTCTTCATGAATGAAGGGAGCTTATCGTAAAACCTTGCATGGCAACTGTTCCTCTCCTTTAGGACTGCAAAGTAATTTTATAACACCACGGCAGTCTGAAAAAAAACACCAGCAGAAACAGAGCTTCATTGTTGAGAGAGACTATTGTGGGGTGCTGTTTCTCATCACACTCATCAGGACTTTGTCCTCCTCTCTTATGCTCCATAGAATAATACTCACCTCATTGCCTGAATTCATTATTCAGTAACATATTCCTTCTGGCACAAACTGCCAGGTTTTCAAGGATCCTACTTTAAAAAAGCTCCCCCATTCTGTCACCAAATCGGAGAGCAGTTACTGTATAGCTGAACCCATAGCTATGTCAGGAATAACAATATCGTGTAAAACGGACTCAGATTGACTGTCTGCTGCTTTGTTTCTGCAGTTTCAAGAGCTGAACCTCAGAATCTGATAGATCAATTTAATTAGACCTATATTTCAGGACTGGGCAGTTTGGAGTTTCTTCATGTTTTCCCCCACTTTTCAGTGTATGTTTCTTGTGTGTGTGCTCCATATTACTAAACTATATCAAGCAATTCAAACTGCAGTGAATGATTCTATTAAAAAAGTCAATAACTTAAGTGGCTTTCTCTATAGCCACTGTAAGCTTCCTTTCTTTGTCTAGTTTCACAGAGAAATACCTACATTGTGTCTAGAAAAGATTTTCAAACACTGTGCTATTCTCTAGATACTTAGGGACAGTGCATTTAGAACTGGAGTGGATAATGTGTATGCTTTGCTATCTACTTCTGGCACTATCCATTCAGTCAGTGGTCATGGCAGCAAATAGCTTCAATAGCAAAAGCCAGGGTTTTGTAAAATACTTAAAGATGAAGAAAGAAGAACGACACTTTCCTTGCCATTTCAGAATCAGTTTTGCCTCGTACATACAGCCAGGGAGTGAGTTTCTTAAGCAGAGAAATGTGTTACTCTAAAAATGAGACAGCATGAGAATCTGAAGTGGCTGAGGCTTTTGTAGATGAAGCTTGTATTATTCACTGATGCCTGTTTATCGGGAGATGTATGTTAACTTTATTCTTTTGTTATTTCATTATTCAAGTAATAAATAACATGAATAATTTTTTTAATGGAGGTTTCTGAGATTATTTTTAAACATGCCTTGTCTACCTTTTTCTCCCATATTCAAGTAATATTTTTATTTGGAAAGTCCAGTGCTGCACTTTCCAAATATGTTTGTATTAGGAATAATCTTTAAATTGGCTTTTAATGCTCTCTCAGGCCTTTGATATCCTCTCCAAATAAAAGGAAATAGTAATTCCTAAAATTTTTTACATGTGCTGGTCCGGTTCAAGAGAGAAAATTTCAACAGATTGTTCCATAAGCGTTGTATATTGTGACTTTAGGATAGGTCATTTAACATTTTATGTTCTGCTCTTCCTTCCTATTTTTTATTTTATTTAGACTGTAAAAGCTGCTAAGGCTGGAGCAGTCCTGGTACACCATCGTTCAGCTTCTACCATGGTGAACCAGTTATGATTACCTCCCTCACCCCAGTCTATTAAATTTAAATATAAAGTAGCTGTTTAATCTTAATAATGTAACCTAGTTAAAGGTTTGGCATGGCTGCTGATGACAACTCTATCATTTCCTCGTTTTGGTTTCAGGTGCATGGCCAAATTAAATAACATGTTTTTTCATACAGATTCTGTCCTCATGCTTTGCTTTTACCATGGGCAGAAGTACATTTACTCAGCAAGTGTGGGGTTTTTTTGTACACTCAGGTGTTCCTAAAACACAAAAACATAGTTTGACATGCCAGTGATGTGACTTGTCACCTTTTTCAAATCAAAGGAGAAAGCTGGTAGATGGCTCAGTCTGATTTGTGCGAAGGAATCTTCGGGGCATGGTCCTGCTGCTCTCAAGTTACTATGTTGTGCTTTTGGTGGTGACCCTTCTAGTTTTTTTGGCATCCAGTGGCATTGAGAAACATCAGAAAGGAGCCTTTCTTGGAGACTTTGTCTTTTATCACCTCTATTTACCCACTTTTTCTCCTGCTCCCCTATATGTTTGTCTTACAGTGCACCTTTAGCAAGGCTCCCAAACAGCAGGAGGTAAAACAGTCGACCACCTGTTAAAAAAAGAATTCATTGATGTCTCTAATATATAGATATACAGACAGCTAAATAAAGCTTGTTTGACTTGGTATGTATCTAATTACTCTTCTGTTTAACTATTTAACTTTCTGTTCTTTAACTTTTCTGCAGCAATTTTCTGTACATCCCTTTTGTGAATTTCAGATGCAATTTTAGTAGCAGACCATTGTGTCTTCTCTAAAGAGATACGTAAATCTAAGGCTCTACATCAGTACATGAGATTTATGGTACTATATGTGTCACAGGATCGCTCAGGGTACTATTGTGGCTCCCATTGAACAATGTAGGAAGAAGTCCCTGCAGAAGTGGCTATCATTCTGTAGACAGTAGATGAGGGGCAGAAATCCGTTGTACTGTATTGCTTTGAAATAAAACAAATCATCCCAAGGTCCCAAGGAAAAAATTGGACAAAACCAGGTGCATAAACCTTTGTAGCCCAAGGCACTCTTTTGCTTGTTCCCACTAAACCTATATATGTGATGGAGGATCTGAATTTTGGCTTTTCTGCCTCTATCTCAAGCCTAGTAGAATATTATGAACTTTTTTATCCATAAATGACCAAAAAACCAAAGCAATGTGTTGACTCTTTCAGCTTGGCCTTGCTATCTCACTCCCACTGAATGCTGAAGCACCATCACTTGTTTCTTCTTTCCCAGCGTTGCTAAAGGAAGTTTTTTTTTTTTTTTTTTTTTGTAAAATGTGAATTTTTCAGACTTTAACAATGTCAGGTTATTTTCTTCAGTACAAGTCAGAGCTCAGAAAGTCGTCTTCTCTTCTTTTCCCAGTCTTGTTTCTGTATACAGTGATAATAATAGTAGAATCTCCTTACTGGTGGGATGTTTTGTGCAGGATGAGTTGGTTTTTGGTTGTTTTTTTTTTTTCATTTTGACATATCTAAATTAGCCAAGAAATGTCAGATACACAAGGAGAACCTGCTGCTAAGCAACAAAGCTGCATTACCTGGAGAATAATATTACACTGCACTGAATACTGACAGAATTGGCAAGTGGTCTCAAAGGAAGAGGATCAGTCACCGTTATGTTACGAACCTATAAATACAGATGGTTACAGGGATTATTAACAGTCTAGAGGTTTTCTGGCTTTATAATTTACAGTCTGTATCTTTTCAAAACGGGCATTTCAATTCAAATCTTGACTCATCACAGCACTTCAATATTATTAGGTGTTATTTCTTAATAACAATTAAACAATTAATAGCAATTTTGAAGAGTACAGATACAATCTGGCAGGATATGAACATTTAGTTTAGTTTTTATAGCTTTAAGAAAATTCGTTAGAAAAGCCAAAATGTTGTAATTTCTAAAAGCTCAATTTCAAATGTTTTTAGTTTTGTATCCAGTGATGTGTAGGTCAAAACCAAAGGCCGTTTGCAACAATGAAATTATCCACTTACAGACACCTGGATAGTATTGCACAGAAGGGGGAATATCACTGAAGAGTAAAACTGAAAATAGATTTGGTTGTAACATGCCTTATGCTTTTTTTTTCCATTATGTCAGAGATTTCTTTAGCTCTATGATGTTGGGCTGGATCGTCTGTCTTTGCTCTCAGGAATGCCTCTGTTTTTATGAACAAAAAAAATGTTGGAGAATCCACCTCCCTTTTCTGCAGCCTGGTGTGTTGTGCTTGTTAATTGTCCGTAACATCTTTTGAAACAGTAATCATAATCACTGAGTTAAACATCTTGCAGCAGTCTCATTCTGTTCCTTGTTGGCCTTTTCCCTGTGGACGTAGGGAACAAATTATTTACTTCCTCCTGGGATACTCTTTAACGTGGCGTCTCAGTCATGTTGCGAAGGGAAGATACAGAAAGTCAAAGCAGAATTGAACAGCACAACACAGCTGTGCTAAATTTAATTAATAAATACTTTTAATTACTTCCTTATGCCATTTCATGCCTAGCCATTGCTCAGGGAAAGCTAATGCCTTGTATTCCATACTTAGCTTACGGCTACATCAGCTGGGATCTGAATCGGAGAAAGCAAGTGTATAGTGTTTGAAGGTTTTCAGATTCACCTTTAGTAGGAAAGCGATATATCTCCATGTGGCTATGCAAAGTGAATTTTTCCCTAATATAAGTCTGTGAACCACGCTGATCAGTAGTGTGCAACAACATGACTATAAATTAAGAGATTCCCAGCACTGCTACTTACAGACTAGACCTGTACCTGTTCATCATGTGTTATGTGCACCAGAAACAATGAGTTTTCAACACAACTCAAAATTGTTACTACTTTTTGCTCTAGAAACATGTTCTAGCACAGCTTTAGTATAGCAGTATGATAAAAATGATACCTGTGGTCTGGGAAGAGAGGAAACTGAAGATTTAAGCAGCATAAGTAGGCACGATTCTTTGAAGTATATGGGAAAATGCTGATTTTATGCAAGCTCAGGTTCTGCCCTTTCAGACTTTATTCTTCGAAAAGAGTAGAAAGTCCTCAAGTAACTGTGGCTATGAAGTTCGTGACGCTGTTATTTGACTAAGATCCCCCTCCTTTAAATGGACCATGAAAATAAGAGTTGGCTTTCTTATGTCCCTTTATTCAAGAGCTTCTTTGCATACATACAGGTCAAGGATACATATGATACAGTTACTGCTGCTCTTTCTATTGCACTTTGTAGGGATTTTTCTTTTTTTTTTTGCATTTCATTTTGATTTCTGACCTTTTTCAGAGACATTGGTTTATGTTGTGATTGTGATTCTGATAGATGGTGACATTTTCTAAGTTTTCTGGTGGGGTCACTGAAGGGACATCTTCAAGTAAACATTGAGCCTTTTTGGTTTGTTGTTTTGCTTTTGGGTTTTTATTTCTCTTACTGCTCCCTACAGTATACTCTTCAGATGGGCGTTACAGGGAGTGGCTTCCAAGCACGAGGAAACACCCCAAAGCTACCAAAATAATTCTCTTTTCAGATAGATTACCGTCATAGCTCTTCAGTGTCAAAATTCTAATGGTTGGTCACCTGAACAGTACCGCATGCAGTAATTTCTGTAAGCCAGTGTCTGCTAACAGTCTGAGGATGATGTCTAACAAGACTACTTCATCCTTCTCTTTCACAAACTATTCAATGTGTACTGCATGGATAGATGCATGCATTAGGATTTCATCATGTTAGTGCCATTGCTTTGAACCACTCATGCAAAATTCTCAGTATTTTTCAACAAACACTAAACCTCTGCAGGACTGCAGACTTCTGTAACCTTGGAAACTATGATAAACATTCATTTTGGAGACAATAGACTTGTTACAACAGTGTCCAAATGTTTTGGATAGAAAGTGAATTACACTGTTTCGTTTCTTAAAACATATTTATGTGACTCATCTGCTGTTTTTATCACTCTTGAGCTAATATTAACAGTAGTAGTACAATTAATGAATGCTTCCCTATTTTGTAGCAGTTGAGAACTTCATTGAGGAGTGAAGCACAAAGTCTTGGGTTCTCTTTAGAAATACAGCCTTTGCTTTGCAGTGATCATGCTCAGAGGCCTAATAAAGACAGGTAACATTGTTACTTGCTGAACAGAGAGATTTCAGAGGGCTTTATAAGAAGGGTCCAATTTATAGTCATGTCACAGGTGGTTTAAAACAGTTTTGAGAAGTTTGTAACAAGTAACTAAATGTAAAGATGAATTGCGGATCTGTTTTCCTTTTTATGTTGTTTGAAATGACAAGTATTAGAATTCCATTGCTTACACTATTCTGGAGAGGATGCTTTCAACCTTATTTAATTCTTGTCAGTAGGTTTTAGCATTCATTTAAAGTGGATGAATGGGAAACATGACTAATGTTCCAGAGGAATGCCCTCATCTTTCATTGTTATTGGTAGTTTTGTATATTCAGCAAGACGTTATTCCATGTGCAGACATAACAATGATTAAAAAAAAAAATACATTAATACTCTATCTTTTTTGAAACACGAGTAAAATATATTTATAGCTTTCCTTAGCAGTAATAATGTGCGTGTATTAGACACAGAATGTCATCATACTGCTCGTTAGCACATGTGGAGCCACACTCCTCTAAAACCCCGACATTGTTCTTTTCACTGAGCTATCTGACTTAACCTCTGTTTCACAGCTACCTATGACTGCTGGCAAAATTTAGCAGGAACAGTAAAAGCAGCTATGTGGGAAGACTGGAGTCTTTTAGAACATATTTTTATTTTAAAGAGGTTTTTGCAAAACAAGTGTGAACCTGATAAATACTAGAAAAATACAGTTGTCACTACATATACCTCTGGAACAGATGTGCTCTGCTGTTCGCTCCCTTATCACTATGTTTTCTAAATGAGTATTTTGGTGTTTTCTCCAGTGAAGACAGAATTGTACAATAAGTGTGTATACAAACGCATTTGACAAATAACTCATATTTAATTCCTCTGGAACTTTCACTGAAAAGTGTCCCTGACACCACCAGCAAACTTCTTTCTGCTTTTTGGGGTATATCAGCTCTTCCACACAACAGCTTTCAGTAGATTATCTCTTTTCCCCACACTGGAATGAAAATGAAGCAGTTTGAATATTTTCTTGCAGTAGAATTGTGTCAGAACAGATGCTCTCAGTTCAGAAACCTTGAATTTCCTCCTTTTCCTCAAAAGTTTGGAAAGATTTCTAAATTTTTTCCATAAAAACCGCTGCAGGAAAACAAAATGTTTCCATTACAGTTTTGGTTTCGATAAAAGGCCGTGGCACCACCTTCTCTGAATTTTGCAAACCATTTAAAAGCTTTACTTGGAACTAGAGTTTACTTCTTAAATCACTATGAAACAAATATAACTTTTTCCAGTAGAGATAATGCTAAAATTCATATAGAAAGTGTGTGTGTGGGGAGGGAGGGGAGAGTTAGCTCAACAAATAGTAGTAAAATGATAATTAGAAATCACAAAATGAGAAGATAAGGCTTGGTAGTGGGATTATTTTGTTGTTCAATGTTGTTGCTGTTGTTCAATCTCATTAAAATTGTTCTTTACATTATTTTCAAATACAGTTATCACTATCTAACTGAACATCTCATTCCTCTGGATATTGAAACAGTTTTTAGCACTGGGAGTAGCGTGTGACTCAACATGAGACTGGGAAGGCTGCCTGTATGGCTAAGTGGAAACATCCATTTTTGGCTTTCTATGTTTAAATACATGTACCATGCATTCCTACTGCATCTCATTGTAAGTGAATGCGTGACAGTCCACAAAAGGCAGCAGGAGAAAAGTTTGAGAGCCTCCCTTTGTGTTTTAATGTCACGTAGAATCACAGGAAATGGCAACGCACATGCAGAACTTAAGTACTTAATGGTTTCCCCTTAAATTGTAGCTTGATGCTAATATGTCCTGAAATAGCTTTTAATTCTTCATTACACTTGTAATTATGCAAATTTTTAGATTACTATTGTTATGTATAAATATTCATTTCCTTATATGAAGGTATTAAGGTAAATAGAAGTCAGATTAGCATGCTGCAGTGAATCACAGCTGAGAAAAACAACAATGGAGCTCAATGTGTTTTTAACTGGAAATGGGCTGAGAGAGCTACTGTGGACTCAAAGGACAGCTGGCATGACAGCATTTGACATCCTGTGTGTAATTGGTTTTGAATGCTTAACAGATTTTTATAATGGTACAGAGGCACTTAGACCAGCAGGTAACTGTTGGGAATAGATTGAGTGGTGGTGAGCCCATTTTCGTATTACTCTTACTTGAGAATCCTTTAGACACACTTGACATCAAAGGTATGTTCTCTTTTAAGTTCAAGTGCTTGTCATCTGTTACACGCCTTTTCATCAAATTCAGGAAAAGCAGAACAACTTAAAAAACACCTGGATGTTATTTAATTATGATTACTGTTAAAGATAAAATTTAAAGTGCAGTTTATGTATAGTAGGGGTGGGAAGCAGAGTATTGACTGGGCAAACACACTTAAGATTGTACATGCCAAGCAGTTTTGTTGGCAAAGCCTGAGCTGAGAATCACTTGTGGAACTGATGTCGGATTTGGATCAGCTAGCCCAGCAACTACTATCAGGGACAAGACTAGCTGTTTCTGTCTGTTGGAAAATATGACATTTTTAGTTTTTAATATGCACTAAGTGGGCCAATCAAAGTAGTATGACAGTTCTTAGGGAGTTATGGGTTTTGTTTTCTTTTTGTATCGGGTGACTGCAAGTTGTCAAGCGAAAGAAAATAATCACGTCTCTAAATAGCTTTGATTTTCACATTCATTCTTCCCTTTTACTTTTATCTATTTGCATTTCTGATTAAATGAAAGCAACTAGAGTTCAATATCAGGATCTTGGATATAGAATTTACTGCATTGTAAAGGATTTTGCACTGCAAATAGTTAACATGATGTAGTCTCTGAAGCTCCGTGAATCATGCACCCAGAGACTGAAGATACAAAAATGACCAGTTGTTGTAAAAATCTACAGCATACAGTTATAGACTTTTGGTCTTTAAAGTAGTGAAAAGATATTTTACTCTTCAAGGAAATTTTTGTAATCCCTGTCATTGTTTGCTGCTGAAAGTTTGGTGTTTCCCATAAAATCCATTAAGTTTTGAATCTGGGTGGATATTTGAATTGCAGAATGTAAAACGTCTCGCATAATATACTGTAAATATCCAAAGCAACTGCTATGTTAAATTTAATAGACTGTGCCAAGTAATATTCATAATATTTTATTAATGTCTCTGAATTGTATCTAGAAAATTTTACAGTGCTTGGACTGACCATTCATCCAAAATATACAGGCACTTAATTGTGTCTAAGCAGCTGTCAATTTTGTATGCCCTTAAGATGTCCCTTTCTCACTTGGCTGATCACATCATGTTCAGAGCCTCTGAAACGTTGAGACTTGAACCAGAATAGAAAAATTTGCTTGTAACAAAACCACAATGGCTCAACTGATATGGTGCATATCTACATCCATGGATTTCTCAGAACAAATATTCAGAGTTACGGGGAAGGATATAGGCAGTTAAAGTAAATTTTAATAGAAGTCCAATATCTGTTTTCTGGTGTTTTGCATGTGTACAAAGTAATTTGTTCAGTACTGAGATGAGCCATTTAGAAAACATAAGACCAGTCATCGTTGCTGTGCTCTTTAAAACTCTCAGTTTTACCAGAGCTTATATTTTTGAACTGAACTGTGAAAGAATGGCGCACTGGTGATCACAATTTTCACAGGAGTAAGGGTTAATAGTCTTGGTATTTTATTTTTAAGTTCATGGGATAGTTTAAAGTCTTTTTACCTGGATCCCTTCAGTTGTACAAACTGGTCTTCAGCTTCCATTGTACAGATCTGTGTGGTGTTTTATGTCAAGGTAAAGGTTAGCTCTACTGTCATCTTCTTAAGATTATTTGGGTGCTAGAGGCATTGGAGGGAGATATTTCACTGCCATTGGGTATTTGATACACATCAGATCAAAATAAAAGTTTTAATTTTTATTTAGTATTGAGTAATTTTCTAAAAACCATTTGTAGCAGTTAATTAGAAATTAATTTGTTGGTAATTTAGGTTCCCTGAAAAAGACGTGGAAATCTCAGCTACAACTTTGCTGTAAAATCCAAAATCTACATGACTCGAAGGATATTTATTAAAGATAAGGCGTATTTGAGACAACTAGTAATCTCCTTTTGATTTAATAATTGAATTGTGAGAACATCAGAAAGTAGCTGCAGACAGACCAGTGATTCTAGGTGAAAAAAGGATTTCTCTAGTTACATCTGGGAGACAGTCTATAGAAAATTAGGACCAGTCCATAGAAAATTAGCCTTGATAGCCTAAAATAGGATAAGATATTATTTGCTGTGAAAAGAATCTCTGATAAGACTAAAGAATGCATTCCCAAAATACAAGTTGAAGCAGACACGTGTAAACCACAGAGTGTGTAGACTGAAACACTCTAAGCTATGCAGTACTGACCTCTCTCCTAGCTGGATTGTGCTCTATTAAAATATACAGGATGGATTAAATATTTTTCCCTTTTTTAAGCGGGAAAGTATGTATGGGTTTTCTTTCTATTTTTTTTATTAAAATAAAGGAAATCTGGCAATCATAAAACCAAAAGTACCCCCCGAACTAGGACCTTCTTGTCCTCTAATATTAGAAACTGGGAAAAGCCTCTGAGCCTTTCTTGCATTAAAATGTGACAGAGTGGTAATTTAAATTATGAAGGAGGGCCAGTTCCCACTGAAGCCTATCTAAGCGGAATTTAACATACCTGTCATAGCCCATTTCATTTTCAGAAGCATTATCCATCTGCTGCCTCCTAAACTCCTAAAAGATAATCTTAGTAAACCAATTTGTATCAATATTTGACTTATATATTCAAAACTTCGATCCTGTCCTAACCATTACAGGGACTGATTTAAAAGTACTGGGTCCCATCAATAATTCAGTCACGTGTTTTGTATGATAAAAGTAAAGATTATCTAAATACAGGGCTGCAAAGCTTCGGAGAAGCAAAGCGTGATATGTTAGATCCTCCCAAAGGTGTTGTTCTTTGTTATCACAAAACTAAGACAAAGATTATTTAGATTTGATTTATGTATTAAATTAACATCTAATTTTACAGGATCTGAGTATCTCAGTGTTGATGGGAAATTTGTACCTTTAGTCCTCTTTCTATATGTACCTATATATTTGTATCTTCTACAGTTATAGAAAATACGGATATTCATGAAGGGGAAATTTTGAATACTGGCTCATGGGAAGCACTTCAGACCTGAGAGAACTTTTTGTCTGAGGGTTATTATGACGGATGTATACTTTTGCCCCTCTAGATATGCAGTCAAATTCTGTTCACTGACCCTTGATCTTGGAAACCTTTTTCTGTTGTTAAATGGAGTTTATTGCAATTGTTTCAGTTTTCTATCGAGGCGATGGTTACTTTCCCTGTAAAAGCCATTAGATGTTCCCTGCCGGAATGGCCTTACACCACTCAGGTTTCAAAGTTATTTACTTCTCATGATAACAACAGCCATTACAGTTTGAGTAAACACACATTTCTGCCTTTTCAATGGAAAGATAAGAAGCTTCCAAATTCCTTTTCTTCCCAAAGCCATGCCTTCCTGCTCAACTTTATTCCCACTGCCAGCAACCACAGATTATTTTTCACAAATTATTCCGTATCTTGCAGGAAAAGAAGTGGCCGTATTTTAGCAAAAATTTCACACAGGGAAAGTTCACCTTCATTTTGTGCCTAAAGACTGAAAAGTTTCCCTGAACATTTTTGGATATAAGCCGTTGCCTGGGATTTCTCTGTTTTTTATCATGAACCAAGGAGCTGGCATCCAGCTGGTCTGAGATTTCAGCTGTCGGTGAGCAGCCAACGGGAGTGACCGTGTCGGTGCAGCTCCTCATTGCAGCAGGGCAAAGCTACCGTAGGCTGTGCCTTGTCGAGTGTTATTTGTGGCAGGGGAAATCACAGGCTCTACAAGCTCAGCCAGTCCAGAGTCAGGTTTTTCAACTTGTGCCAGGGCTTGGTGGTGATGTCTGTAATTAGGGAAGCTTTTCAATGGAGAACATGCCCTGGCTTTGCACATACTAACTGAAGAGGTCCAAGATGCTCTAGTGCATCATTTTCCTATTCAGCCTTAAAGTTTTAGTTTTGACAGTGAAATCCATCAGTATTTATCCCAAGTGAACAGGAGGCCTGTTGTTCAGGATAGTGATGCTTTTGGTGCTGTTTATTAGATCAGACTAAAGGAAATCTGATCACCTTTGGTATACAAGTCAATTAATGTAACTTGCAGCTACAAATACCTTTAACTTTGAACATTTGACTTATTAGCATGAGTAATTGTTTAATATCAACATCAGTAGGGGCTATTTTTTTTCCAAAAGCTGAGCTATACTGTTGTCAACAAACTTCAAGTGTAAAGCAGTAATAGGAGAGTTTCTGTAATGTAGCTTTCATTCAGAGAGTTTGCTCCCAGAATATACTGGCTAGGAAAATGCTGCTTGTTCAGGCCATAAATGAGTGTGCTGTATAGTATAACAAGTGCTCAAAAATCCTGATGTATTTAGAAAAGTAGCTGTAATGATGAAAAAGGATTTCTAGGGGCTGACTGGAGTCTTCAAGCAATGCATGAGTTCAGTGATATTCATTGCCTACTTGATTTTCTTTAGAGCACAAATGTAGTCATGCTTCAGATCTTATAGAATATGTTCAAATCTCTTAGTGTAGGAAATTTTGTAATGGGCAGCAGAAAGTAATATAAATACTGGGTTTTTCTGGAATAACCTTGTGAATAAGATAGAAAAGAGAGATATTCTTGTATTAAAATCCAAATGGGTGTGTGTGTGGGGGAGATGACAAGACAAATATTGATCAGATCTTAAATATGTGTTGAAACTTTTTTGATTGTGTAAAGTAGTAGGAAAAAATAGTCATATGATGAGAAGGTCTTAACTGGAGACAAAAAATATTTCTATCACCCTAAGATGATCATCAGAACACAAAATAATGGCTAAAACTGATAATTCAAAATGGAATAGTCTTCCAAAATATTAATTTATATTATTCTCTTTTTATTCTGAAATATACTTAGAAACTGAATCCTCATTCTGTTCTTTATAACATTTTTGTAACAGTACACCTCAGGTGATGACAGTGACGAGGCTTCCAGGAGTTTTCTCCTCAGATTTGTGAGCTGTGACAACCCCACTGAAATAAAATGGGTTTTTTTCATTTCTGTACATGTAGAGCTGCTAAGTGCTGTGGAGAAACATTGATGCAAGATTGATAGAATAGTGATAATTGAGGTGATGAAAGTTAAATTATTACGTTAGTCTATTTTAAGGAAGTCTTCCTAGCACAAATGATAGAGCACTGCAAACTTTCCCATTAAAACAAACAAACACACACACACCTGACCCAAAGAGCTATCAAATGGGGTGGCAGTTACAGGTTTATGAATCAATGTGTTTACCCTTTCAACTCAATAATCTCATAAACTCATTCTTTTCAACATTTATTCTGGCATAACATAGAATTATAGAATCATAGAATGGTAAAGGTTGGAAGGGACCTTTAGAGATCATCTAGTCCAACCCCAGTGCAGAAGCAGATTCACCTAGGTCAGGTCACATAGGAACTTGTCCTTCTCTACTAATGTTACATAGGGGTTAAAATATATTTTTATACACTGCAAGTAATGATTTAGGTAAAGTAGCCATTCTTAGTAATCAGCTTTGATCAATGATCAATAGTATTTGCTGTTTTATGGTATGATTGTTCCATTTGTTTTAGTCTATGAATTGCTCTGAAGTATTATATTTAAATAATGCTGTTAGTGAAAGAAAGCTTAAACCATAATGTGAGTTCCCTTACCGTTGTATGCTCTGTCTGGATTATTGCTGCAGCAATGTGGGACAAACATGTTAATATCACATCTTCTTAACAAGGGTATCACTACATCAGTAATGACCCTTTCTAATGGAGAAAATAGATTCTGTTGAGTAGAATATCTATGTTTATCATCTACTCTAGGGGTTATATGACATTGCTAATGAGATTTATCAGGTATCATTTGTCTTGGAAAGCAGAATGAGGTCCCTATGTGGAGTGATGCTCTAAGGGCAATTTCCAATTTGGTGCTTGCTTTGGATTTAAACCCAAGCCCCAAGGTGAGTTAGGAATTTTGGTTTCACTTGCAGTTCTTCTTCAGAAGCCTGTATTTGGCAAATGCCGCTGCCATAGTCACACGAGTGGTGTTGGTGGGATAATTGTGCTTCTTTCGAACGCTATAATTGTGTTAATTTTGTGCTGATCTTTCAAGAGTTGAGTTTCATTTGTGTGCTGTAAACTTTAAAGGCTGTGTGGAACCAGATTGAAGAGTTTGGTTCTGCTGTTACCTAGTGTAAGAATCTTTGCAGATTTTTGCGGATCCTCTGAACCTTCTCAATGGTTTTCATGCAAATTTACTGCGGTGAACAATCCTCCCATAGCAAAGAATAGGTAAGAATGTTTTGCAGCAGTTTCATACGTTTCTGTCCTGCACCATTTTCATGGTGAGGAGATGATGTCTGAAGAGCTACTGAAAAGAAGAAAGGAACTTCCCAGAACTGGTGATTTCAATTTGTTGTTAATATATTCTGATAATATAAAAAGTTATTTGTCTCAGGAATTGAATTTTCATCAGGAAAGGAAAAAATGTACCAAGGAATAAAAGCTGCCAACAGTCTTTAGCCGTTGCACTAGGAAATTACGTAAGGCAGCAGTCTTAGAACTGAATTGGGCGTATGACAGTGTGGGTCGATCTCTGAACTTACAAAGGAGCATCACTGAAGTCAGATGTAGGCTCAGAACAACTTTATGAATGCAATCATTCCCACTCTTAAAGGCAGCCTCTTAAAATCGTATAGGATTTCCTTCCCACGTCCTTCAAGTGTTATTGAAGAAGTAAATTCTCTCTTGTTTAGAAAAAAAAAGGAATCAAAGTGGTTGGAATTGGTTCTTGTTATGTGAAGAGGTTTAAGGCCATTGGTACTGTATAAATATAAATGGCATTGCAGACCCATCAGAAATTGCTTCCATATGTATTCCTTACTCATTGCTAACAGATGGCCAGCAATTCAGAATTTCCTTTTAATGAATCCTTAGCCAGATCACCCATAGTGATGACTTTGCTATTAAAAGTAGAGCTTACTATATCTGAGTGTTTTCTGAGTACACTGAACTTCCTTTTCTGACCCTAAAAAGTAAATTAAATGATCCATTGAATTCACCCAGCTGTTAGCCAGCCTCCTTTGAAGACTAAATGCCATGAAGTAATTTTTCTCCCCTAATTGTTGAAATTTGTGAGACTACAAATCTCTTAACCGAATATGACTCCCAGTGGCCAATGTTTTAAAAAGTAACCAGCCTGAATACCAGCTCTGTTTCTTTTTCTGTGGTTAGGAACTAGCACTGCTGCAATTGGCATGACAGAACATCCACAAAATTATTTGATTCTTCAGGAACATTTTCAGCTTTAACATATATAATTAAATTCTTCAATCTCCCAAAAGACAGTCCCTAATTAATTCATTACCATATGTATGAGTGAATTTCGCCATCTAAGAGAACTTCATCCCATGGTGGTCCACTAACTGCATTCTTTAATAAAGGTCTTCAAAGGGCTTGCAGAAATAGAAAGAAATGCTTGACCCCCATTTAAACTTGATCATTTATGTGTTATATGTCTACTGCAAAGATGGTGTTTGGAATAAGAGTCTCAGCAGGATACGAATTTGAGGATTTCCCCTCCCCTAGTTGGAAGGAAACACTTGTGAGACGAGAGCAGGGATCTTTTCAACAATATCATTGCCCTCATTTACTCTCTGAGCACAGTTGGGTAATTTTACTTCTACTGCTATTTTTATCACATTCTCCTTTACTTCTCTGTAAATTCCTGACATATGCTGTGCTATGTTGTCTCTCTTCCTCATTTTCTCTTTTCTGCCTCTTGCAACCTCTTTAGCTCTAATTTCTCTCTAGGAGGATTTGGGCATGTAGGTAGATGAAAAGCCGGTTGTATCCTGGGCTTCATCAAAAGAAGTGTGGCCAGTAGGTGATTCTTCCCCTCTGCTCTCTGGAGGAGAGAATGCTCTGAGGAGAGCTTTGAGCAGCCTTTGAGTACCTAAAGGAGCCAAAAAGAAAGCTGGAGAGGGATATTTTTCAAGATCATGTAGCGATAGGACAAGGGGTGATGGCTTTAAACTGAGAATAGGTTTAGATTAGATGTAATGAAGATATTCTTCACTGTGAAGGTGATGAGGCACTGGAAAAAATTGCTCAGAGAGGTCATGGCTGCCTCATCTCTCGACGTCTTCAAGGCCAGGTTTGGATGGGGCTTTGGGCAATGTGATCTAGTGGAAATTGTCCCTGCCCGTGCAGTGAGGATTGGAATGAGACGATATTTAAAGTCTCTTTCAACCTAAACCATTCTATCATTTTGCTAAATCTAATCTAACCAAGTACTTGTTTTAATTCCTTGTTTTTCATCTCTGTGATATCTGGGACCCTTGAAGCTTTTCAGCTTGGTTGCAATAAAAGTAGATTTCACCTATCCCAAGTTTCTCCCTGTTGCTTCTCTTTCCTATCTTGTACCATTTCCATTGTGGTAGGAAAGCTTAGTTTAAAAAAAGAATTCGGTTTAGTGATGAACCATAGTGGTCACTATGGTTGCTCCTCAGAGCCAGCCTAGTTGTTTCTGTAATCTTGAATCCTAAGACTTTGGCCAGAGATGATGATCTATTTATACAGAGCTCTTGAGACCGAGCAGAATTATTCTCTGCAGCAGAATAAGGTCTTACTCTTTTCTCACAGTAATCTTTATGATTCTTGGAATTCTATAATTCTTGCTATAATTTTTATAGCCATCCATTTCTGTGGATCTGTTTCTCTTGCATCTTACTTCAAGTCCTGTTAAATTAATTTTTTGTGTCGTCATCCTTTATTACCTCTTTCTTGACTGTTAAAATGGTCGAGGCCTCCAGTTAAGGATGGTTTCTTCAGTCAGCGATCAAATCAATGGTGTTAAGAGAGAAAGAAGTTTCCTCAGGACTTGGTATTGTACCATAGCAAAGGCTATCATAAGGTACTCAAGTTCCTTAGAGTTATGCTTGTGTACACTCAACTTCAGGTGAAGCTTTCTCAGTACCTGATGAGCCTTGGATAGCTGGAGAACGTTGAACATCCCCAGCTCTTAAAGATCTAGCCTAAAATATTAGTAAGATATATTAATCTCCAACAATGAGAAAAGATTACTATCATCTTCTACATTAAAACCAGCTTCAAGTGAAATTCAGAGCATGGCTGGGTGTTTGTTTTTTTCTTTTCAAAAGAAATTACTTTGTGCTAAAAATTTCTACTCCCAACCATGTAATAAAAGCAGGGTAGTATTGAGTGAAAAATGGTGTGAAAATATGAAGATTTCTCATGTCTGGATCATAGTATTATTCATAAGAAATAATTATAAGCCTCCAAAATTAATATCCTATTTAGCCATTGAAGGCAAATTAAATGCAAATGAAACTCCTCGAATGAACGCATAATGCTTACTGCATCGAGGTTTCAAAACACATTTGTGATGCTGAGTAGAAGAAAAAATCAGGCTTACATTGAATGTACTAATCAAATGCAAATGTCATCATCCATTTCCTTTTATGCTTTTCTGGTTTGTGTTCTTTGTTTTGCAAATATGGTAATTGTAATGCAATTGTATTAAAATTGGAAGAAGCCATCAAAATGCACCCGGCAAGCACAGTTTTCTTCCGAAGTTATTCGGCTCAAAAGTCTGAAATGGGTTTGGAATTTTAAGTCACCAGTTTCAAAGCTTATCGTGTTACATTTATGTGTTCTGCCATGGGATGAATGAGATGGGAAATATTGACACGTAAGCACAGAACTACAAAAAATATGTGTGTTGATATGCTTTTTGGTTTTTTAAACAAAAGGCCACCTGATGATGTTTATTTTGACAAGACAAATGTTTTACTGTGAACACCGAGGCCTTCACTTCAACTTCGAATGGCATACTTACGTTTGCATATTTCCTTCCAGGATTTTAGTTTCTTGAGTTACCTTAACATATCATTTTCTCTGTAGAAGTGCTGTAGGAAATAGCTTTTTAAGCCTAAAAAGGATTACCTTTGGCTTCATGATTTTACGCTTACTTTCATCCATATCCAGTGTTGGTCTGACAATGCTGGGAAGAGTTTTCATGTTTGCTACATCACCACTGATTGCAGTGCTCTGTGATGTAAACTCGGGGAGCTGAAGAGTCTTTCTCCATTACTATGTTTTCTTCACAAACAAGCGTGTATTATCCTAGCTGTTGTAATCTTAATGTTAGTTGTTACTCTGAAATTCAGATACTATGCCATTGTGATCTGTGGGTAAGAGAAATCCAAATATCACCCTATTATTAATGCTGTCTGCTGATGTCTTGCCAGCTGTCAGTATCGTAACAAGCTGACAAGCTCAAGACAGCTAAGATGATTTCACAGCCCAAGTGTTGGCATCTTACCAATTACATTTTTGCACAAAAATAATACCTTTCTAATGGTGGATTTCCCGAGTGTCTATCGCAGCATAGGCAGCAGATTAAATCCATTAAGAGAGAGAAAGCTGAGTTACTCTAAACAAAGGACACAGGCTTTATTCTGCTAAAGGTTCAAATGAAAGACGCTGGAGCTTATGTCAAGGATTTGGCCTGGAGTGCAAAGTTGGAGATCTGTACCTTTGTCAAATGCCCCAAACCCCTCGTTGTGACAAGTCCTAATGAGTGATGAGGCACACGGTGCACAACGCTTGGATAGGGGACTTAGGAAAAGTAACCTGCAAAAAAGATTATCACACAACTAAACAAGATGCACAAGAAAAATTGCTGTGTTTCACACGCAATATTTGGTGAACAGGAAAGATGGAGAAACTTTAGAGAAGTGATAATCAGAAAAAACCCAAAGGGACAGTGAAAGTGAAAACATTTTATGGGAGATTAAAGTTAAACCCTGTGGTGGAGGAGACATACAGTCAAAGCAAAATACTTGTGTGTTTTCGTTTTGCAGCATAGCAGCAAATTCTGTTTTGATCTCATTTGTCTTGTTAAACTCTGCGTGAGTTGTCTTACTTCCTGTAAGAAACAGACTAAGATCCTGCATGCTGTTTGTCACATTTTAAGACGTAAAGCAATGCTCTTGGAGGCTTAGCAACTTTGGTTAAGCACAGCAGTGTTATGGTATGTGGTAGGGAGGCTGACTGAATATTACAAGGCTACATGCAAAGTGGATCCTCAGTGATGTGACATTTGGTTAGTGGGGAGCTGCAAGGAGAAAAAACCCCAATCCTTAACACGTTTTGAAGTTGCAGTGTTTTCATGTTTATTACCAAAGCCTATGAGCAAAAGGAGACTATCTCCTTGCTGTACATGGGTACCAGCAGAAAGGTTTGTCAACAGTGAGAGCTGTGTCTGAGGGCCTGGGATAAGACTGATTACTAGCAAATAAAGTAAAAACCTTGAGTTTATAGGAGTCTCCACCATTATTTGCAGAGGATTTTTTAATTACTACCATTCTTGGATAGAAAGATAAAGAGGAAGGAGGAGGTATTCCCATGTATATTGGGTCATGTTGAAACCTCAGTGCCAACAGAAGGAAAACCATAGTTTCAATACTTTCTTGTAATGTCTTAGTTTAATGTTTTAGAAATTTACTTTAGCTCCTGACAATCCTACATGCTAAATCATAGTTCTTCATATGCTTGCTCCAAAGAAACCTGTAACTCTGACTTGAGAACACAAATACCATCAGATGTCCATGACATTGGGGAGTGTATATTTTATATCTATATATGTATATACTGGAAATGTTGATTGCCAAAGTTGTTATAAGCTACTTAATTATATTTGATCATGAAGTAAAATGTGATCAGATGAGATCAGCCTCTCAGCTGATACAAAGTGGAATAAATCTGTGAATTGGTAGTTAATATTAATTTGCCCAGAGGACCTGGTATAGAAAATCTGTACAATTTGGTGAGACTTTTGATCTATTTTGCTCAATCTATTAAAAAATTGTTGCTGCCTTCTTTTTTGTTTTAACGGAGTAGTTGCCATGTGACAGAGATTACAGCAAACACCAAAAGTGTTTGGGAGTGAGGTGGTTTCAGGTGTTGCTTAAAAACTCAAATCTCTTTCATAACAAATTTTATTGTCAAATGTGTCAGCTGAATCAACTTCAACTAGTAAAGCACTGCCAGGCAAAACCAGGTGATAACTTTGAACCAGGAAAAGGTTTGATGCTTTGCAAGCTACAGGCAGGAAAAGATAAGCACTCTGCGTTGCCAAATACATTGTTTGCACAACCACAGGTTTTCTAGAATTCTCAAGTAAGGCCTCTGGCTGACTGTTTCCTTTCAGTTATCCCTTTGCTTTTTGACTAAGTGTTCCTTAGACTTCTGTTTGTGTACTTGCCTTCTTCTTAACAAGTCTGTGCATGTGGGGCCTGCAAAAAGACATTCCAATTGTATTTAGTTTCCAGAATTCATATAGCTGGCCTTTCATTCTGCATGGGTTGGAAGCATGGAAATATATAACTGCTGCAGGTAGCAGTTCTTCCATAGATGAAAGTTTTCTCTGAGTCACTGTGGGTAAATCAATTTTTCCAGCATGGTGGGCCGTAATCTGTCAATGAATCTGCTGTCTTTAGAGGTGTTCGCGTTCAATTGAGATGTAATCATGAGGGGGGTTCAATGAAAGGTTTACTGCAGAACTTTCTTCCCTGCCTTTTTTATTAATTGCATATATGAGTGGACTATAGGTCATTGCAAATAAATTTATATAACTATAGAAATTAATGGGTTTATTCAGCATACACAGGAAAAATCAAGAGCTTTTTATACTGTCAATTTTACTGTTACTTGTTTGTTCCAAAATCTGGTTTTAAGGGCTAAATTATATAAAATGTTTTAGGTTGGGTTGGTAAATGCAATTAATTTCAATAATGTTCTTTTCCAGGTGTAGCTGAATCCATAATTTTACTCATTTTTGTCAGGTTAATCAATACTTTATTCTGGTTTGCAGCACTAAACCTGAAGTTCAAACTAATGACATTTGAGATCTCTAAATAGGAAAGAACATACACCCAGCTTTCTTTAGAGATTCCAACTCCTGTTTTGCAGATGTGCCGGTGTTTATGAAACCATCAAGCTTTGATCATACTGGTTAATTCAATTTAAAGATTTTTAGAGTTCTTGTTTAACCTTCAGCTTGAGATAACCACTGGTGATGGTTTCAGAGAGAGTGCGATAGCATATTTGGGAGAAATAAGCTTCTTGAGAATTTGCAGCTATTACCATTTAAATAGCCTGTGTCAGCCTAAACAATACACAAGGGTTTGGATGACATTATTTGTGGGAGTTAGACTCCAAGGATCTTTACGGTGTGATAAGTACATGATCCAAAATGACATATTATGGAGATATTCTGAGCTGGAGCAAACATAGATCTCAAGCAAAGGATGATAGGCAAAACTGCATCTCAACACAGAAGCAGCAATAAAAAATATATGGAAAGCACTTTCAACTCTGTCCTCCAATATGTACTGCACTGTATTGTGACATTCATCAGAGAAATCTCATCTTCCCAAGCTTCTTCCAATTTTCTGAAGCCTATTTGAATAAGTCTGCTTCTATTAGGACTAAATTTAATGGACAAGTAGAGTTTTTGTTGTAGCTGAACTCTGAATTCTTTGGTCTGTAAATATTGTACATTTATTTACAGGTAAATGACTGAATAACTCATTCAAGTTAATGTTTCACATACAGCTAGGAGAGAATTTTCAGAATGAAGGATTAAAAAAAATGATATTTTTAGCTTTATTGCTTTATTGCATGAAAGTCCTCAGGAGATTTTTATCAGACCTCCAGAGGAGTATATGTTGTAAACAAACAGAAATGTGGAACAAATAAGGTCCAGGGACTCTCAGGGTTATAAACTTTCACTTGAAATGTTAGTCAGGAATGAGAAACGCTTTCAACCTGCTCCTGCAGTGCTGGGGTGCAGAGAGCACAGGACTGGAGGAGTGCCGATGCCCAACCGATGCTGAGCAGGGCTGAGGCAAGAGGGGGAGTGTGACTTCTGGTATCAGAATCCACTCCCTAGGTTGATTTTTTTAGAACATCAAGTTTGTGTTAAATTGCAGCTTAACTCTTAATTGTGTAAGTGTGACACTTTCATAACAAACACAGGCTGCCTGTGTTCATCGGAAAACAATCTTAGATGTTTGATTCTTTTTATTCATAGGGACATTTTTTATGTCATCTGCTGAGTGGGTTTGGTGCTTTTCCCCCTTCTTTTCCAAATCCAGCTTTGAGTGCTTGTAAGGGAAGAAGAAAACAGACATCAAGAGGAACTGAAGTTCTTCATTGTGGGAAGTGTGCCTATAAAATTTGTCTTAAAAATTTGAATATTTTATTTTTGTAACAAAAAAATCTTAAAGATTGAGGAACAGATTTTTCTGTCTGTATTCTTTATCTACAAAGTCATTTAGATTCTTTACTTAAAAATGTCTTTTTTAATAAATGGACAAGAATGGATTAATCAACACTAACATTTAAGACCATTTCTGTTTGCAAGCAGAAAGTTTTACTTAATGCTGGAGTCATATACAAGGTGATGTGTGTATGGACATCATAACATTGACCTGCAGGGTGCCATGGGAGAAATAGTGTGAATGACAATACTGACAACGTTAGAAAGTTATTGTTATTAGTTTCTGTATGTGCACTCTGGAGTGATCTGTGCCTGGAATCTCCTTGCTTTAATGTATTGTCAGTGTTTTGTTTAGCAGGTTTATATGCTATTGATATCCTTAGTGATCTATTTAAATGTTAGAATCATAGAATGGTAGGGACTTTTTAGAGATTATCCAGTCCAGTGTTCTTTCTATAGCTGTCAGTTCATGAAGTACCATCAAGAAAACAGATTCCTTATTTTTTCTTTTCTTGCTCAACGTTATCTATGGAGAGATGATATGTGTGTGTGCATGCACATATACAGACATATACACAGAGAGTCTGCATTTGTGTGGGCCAGGAGAATTGTGGAGATGGTTGTTCACACTTTCACTGCTTTCCATAAACTGACTACAGTTTTGAAATCTCATTGTAATATAAAATATACTTATGATGATCTTCCAATTGAAAGCTAGTCTGACATATACTGACAGATATCTTGCTAATAGATGGCATATGACATATGTTCAAACAAAAACTATAACATGTAAAGGATGGCAATCAGCTCTACCGACAATATTAAATGATGCGAACCCATCAGTTTTGAATCAAGCTAGACTTGATCATCATTTATCATGTGTTTGAATTCCTCTTAAACTCTGCCTCAAGCATCTACCAGGTGTTTAGACTGCAAAAAGATAAAATGCATAAATGTATATTGCTGCCTAATAAATCTCTTTCATGTTTTTCCCTTGCAGAGACGGACTAGCCTGACCTTGGAAAAGGGCTCTAATCTACTGTCTTTATAGAGATGAGGAAGCAGCTTTGACAAGTGGAAGTTAAACCCTAGATGGTCCGGGACTATCTAGCCATTGCTTAATCTTCTTAATATGGTAAGACAAATCCCATTCTTCATTTTAATATTAACATATTTCAATTTTATTACAGTTTTTAACTCAAGCAGAGCTGTAGGAGCTTGGATAGAAATGCCAGGCGAGCACACATATTAAAAAGAACTCCTCAGCTCAGCAAGCTCACAAGTTTCAAAAAGCTTATTTTAAATGACTGTGAGTGAGGAGAAATTGGGACATTGAGGAAGCCCACGTAACTGCTGCAGAGACAATATAATAAGGAGCATAAGATGAAAATTCATTACAATTAACAGTAAAGCACATTTATTCTGGCTAGGACTTTCTGTTAAGGTATGATTCCTAAGTGGGCACAGACTTAGAAACGTACATTTCTGATTGTTACCTGCATCATCAGCAAGTTTCATATTTTTTAGGAGCAGGATGTGATTATCCCCAGTTGTTTCTGAAAAGGAACATAAAATGTCAAGTTTAATCTCTGTGAGGTGACTGTCTGTTATTATAGTCTGTTACAGTGCACAGAGTCTGACCAGAAGGATTTCACTTTGTAAACTATTTCTGGAACTGCAGCTCTCTTTCCCACATCTTTTTCATTTTTCTCTCTTTCATTTCAGTCTTTCAGACTGTTATAATAGATACTCTTCTGTATTTGAAGAAATCCTCTGCCACCGAGTGGGTTACACATGCCATTAAAGCACTCAAATAACTGAGTCATAGTTGAAGCTGGCCAGATTAATTATGAACTTAAATATGTTCAACAACCTATATATTTTATTTGAAGAGTAATTATATATAAACTATATATATATATATATATGCAAACACAGGGACAGAGATTTTGTGATTTGTGCTCAGAGTATGGTCTGGAGATCTAAAATTGGTGATTTGAGCTGTGGAGTAGTTGCTATCATCAGATTATATGACATATTCTAGGAAAATTGTCCACTTTTTGGTTCATTTCATAAGTACATAATTCTTTTTCTCCTGTAAAAAAAACAAAATCTACTAATAACCCAAAATGCAATATTTGCAAAGATTTGCATTAGTGATGTCTTATAAACTGTCCAAATTAAAACTGATTCTCCTCAAGTGAGTTGTTCTGAAAACGTTTTCCATATTTCAGCAGCTCTACCGTTTACAATCCCACGTGAAGTAAAATTTTTATGAAGTTAAAGGCTTCCAGTCAAGTCAAAACACCTCAAATGAAGCGTTGTACCTTCACTTTATTTGGGAACTTGACTTTTGAAGGGAGGATTTTCAATCTAGCTTCTTGGATATCGATTCTATTCAGCATGCTTGTAAATAACCTTGGAAAGAGGTGATTGAGAAAATATTTTTGAATACTCAAGAAGTAAAGCTGATTCTAGACATGTAAACCATGATTTTTATGAAGCTGAATGACAAATTCAGTTTTGGTAAATGCAAAGGAATACATGTGTTTAAATACGCATTAAAACTTAGTTGCTATTCAGGAGCGAGGTTTTATGATTATTGTGGTTAGTTCAATAAAACTGTCACCCCACAGGTAGTTAGAGGAAAATATAGTTTTACAAAACATCCAGGAAAAAATAAGAAAAAGGAAAAGAAATAGAGCACAAGCCTTTTGAAATCTACTTTGCATTGTTGTCTTGGCTGTTACAGACAAGACTGGGACAAATCCCCAGAGGAACTGGATCGTCTACAAAGAACAAGAACAATAAAGGCATGGAAAGGTTTCTTGTTAAAGACAAATTAAATTGCTATATACTTCCTCCTTGGAAGACAGGACCAGGGTTGTGGTAAAGGCCTGATAAATAACAAATGGTGTAGGAAAGTAGCAGTTTTTTATTAGCTCTTACTGGGATGGGGGTGTAGTGAATAACACAATCATGTAGCAGTTTTAAAAACAACAAAAGGAAACATTTGTTTCATAAATATGTGATTAAATTACAGAATTCTCTGTGAGAAGGTGTGACGGGGATCTGAAACATGAACAGGCTCAAATGGGATTTGACTACTTCATGCTGTAATGAATAGGCCTAATTTTGAAGAACATGATCTTCAGATTTGTTTCCAGCCTCTGCTTTCAAATATAATATCCTACTGGAAGGCCGTGGCAGTCTGTATTTTCCTAGTTTCTTGTAGTATGTCCCAACTGTGGACCTTTATTCAAATGGAATATGGCTGTTCTTGTGATCTTCAGACGTTTGTGAACAGGATTAATTTTATCACAGTAAACGTTTTCTCTAGGAAGTGTGACTTTAAGTGCTTGCATATGTTTACACTTTAATCTTGTGAAGTGCACCTGCAAGACACCCGTGCTAAAATGTGCTGTTCCTGAAAGGAACTCGTTGGTGGCCCATGTGCTGTCTCAGTATGTTCATGCATATAAACCTTGCACACTGTCAGTATTTTTGGCAGTCGTGGTTGATTGAAAGGACAAAAGTGCAGGTGCAATTTTAGGGATTGGGCTTTGCTGGTGTGGGATTACTTTTGCTTTTGTCACATCAGCTGACACCTTTAACATTGGGCTAACAATTCTATGTGTATGAAGTTAAAACTAAAGAAAGAGTAGCACAGAGCTTCTCTTTCCCTGTTTTAGGGTCCTGTACCTCTTGCATCCTCCCATTACCAAATTATTGATCAGTCCTTGATCAGGAGCTGAAATTTACCCTTTTACGTGCACCCAGGATTTTTCCTTTCCCATGAAGTAGTTTAAATGATTTTGCTATGCAGGTAGGCCTGCCAGGGTGGCCCCATATAACCCATTTACTTATTTACTTATCAATTTTAGGACCAATTTGGTTTTTTTTTTGTTTTGTTTTTATTCCATGTTCTTTGGCTTTATGATTCATACCAAATGTTCTCCTGCTTTATGGTAAATGATCCAAGTTTGTGGATGTATGTCAGGTCTCTCCGTTGGAGGGATTTCTTTTCTTGGAGTCCCAGGGAATGGAGGAAAATGGGGATAAGAAAGAAATATGGTAATAAAACATCAGAGGGAGAAAATAAATGCTCTGGAATTTTGAAATAGCTCATATGGGAAAATGTATTGTCAGCAAAATCTAGAAAGTTTTTTTTTTTATGTACAGAATGAGGAAGAAATAAGATTCAGAAGTACAGGATGCATCCAGTCTCCTAAAGCCTCCTCTTTTCACTTTGGCCACAATTTAACACGGGTGGCATGTCTCTCTTGTATCAAAAATCCTGGAAAGCGAAGAATGGTGCAGCTGGTCTCTGTTTAGTTCATTGCTAAGGGGAAATCTTAATTAAAGTCTGCTTTGTTTTGGATTACTGTGTCCTTGGAAGGAATCAGATGTTACATAGAATATTCAGACAACACTGGGCAGGGAATCATAGAATTATAGAATGGTAGGGAATACAAGTTCTTTGGAGAAGGAGGTGTTTTAAAAATAAATAATGGTATGCAGACATAAAGTTTTGGGAAATTTGGCCTTAGCTTTGGCTTGCCAAGGGTTTGGGCAAACTGCCTGGAACTGTACACTCACATCCTGGAATTGCTGCCAGTCACCTGCCTCTTGACGTGATAACATCCAGACATTCTTCTTGCCAAGTCCCACAGGACTCCTCATTGCTCTGTGCTCAAAGATTTAACCAGATTAAAAAGCAACCATGAGAACCAGAGCATGAAAAGACCTCTTAAATGCATGGGAAGCATGCACGGGCCTCTCAGGAGTCACAGCACTCTTTGGCATCCTGCAGTTGACCTAAGTGCCAATGGATATTCTGCTGAGAGCAAGGACAAGCTGGTGATGCATACTGTGGACAGCTTCTGTGGAGCATTCCAGATCTATTGATAGCTTAAGCAAAATGTTGCATTGACTCAGAATACTTTACAGTATTGCATCTGCGGTGTTTCAAGCTGGGATAATTGTCCTTCAAATTTATATGCAATTTTTATGTGCCTCATGGGAGAATGAGGGGGGAAAAAAACCCAACAAACCATTGGTCAAATCATTTCTTTGCACAGAATGTTGAATGGCTCTTTTACAAACTGATTTAATAGAAAAATGCTCAAGTTATTATCTGTGAGTTTGAGATTAATGACTAAAAATAGTCTCCTCATCCAAACAGAAATTCTTTCACTTTAAGTTTCTTGCTGCTGGTTCATCAGCTTGGGCTTGGCAGTATTGACATAGATGAAGAAGCAATGTTTTTCTGGGTCTCTGAATTTATCTGCTGTTGATTTATATGAGTTAAAGAACCTTTCTTTTTATAACCAAATTGTAGGGGTGAAAAGCTTTTGGTAAAATGTCTCATTTTTCTAGAGAAGCTTTACAAAATCTTCACTCCTGAATAGATTTAACTTAAAGGAGTTGTATTCATGTTTAGCCCATCCACTTCCTTTCATAGGTACCAAGTAATATCTTGAAAGTTCCATTTTTTTTCTCAAGTGTGTTTTGCTCTTCCCTACATCTTTTCAGTCTCAACTATTTCTTACAGCTAAGGTATTTGGAAAGCCTGTCTCATTATGATATGACATGATATAACCCCAGCCAGAAACTAAGCCTCACAGAGCCCTCTCTTTAGGGTATGGGATGGAGAAGCAGAAGGGTGAGTGTGAGAAAACTTTTGGATAGAGATAAAGACAGTTTAATAAGTAAAACAAATGCCACATATGTAAGTGAAGCAAAACAAGGAATTAATTCCCTGCTTCCCATCACAGGCAGGTGTTCAGGCATCTTCAGGAAAGCAGAGCTCCACCGTCACACAATGGTAACTGGGGAAGATGAATGCCATCACTCCCAGCATTCCTCCCTTCCTTCCACAGCTTTATATGCTGAGCATGATACTGTATGGTCTGGGATATGTCTTTGGTTAGTTGGGGTTGGCTGTTCCAGCTGTCTCCCCTCCCAAATTTTTGTGCTCTCTCAGCCCAGTCACTGTGTAGAGTGAGGTAAGAAGCAGAAAAGGCCCTGATGCTGTGTAAGCACTGCTCAGCAATAACCAAGACATCCCTGTGGTATCAACACAGTTTCCAGTGCACAAAATAGATGTCCATAGCTACTGCAAAGCAAATTAACTCTATCCCAGCTAAGACCAGCACGTGACACAAGACATGTCCAACTAAATCATAGAATGCACTTGTCAGAACAGAGTGAAGAGATCATTTTATTGTGTATATATATTTCTCCAGATACCAGATACATTTTCTTTGCAGTTTTTGAGAAGAGAATATGACTTCTTATTACACTAAGTAGTGTTTGGTATATTAAAATTAAAAAAATCAATTAGCAAGCTCAACCTATTTTAGAACATAATCTAAATTAAAGTTCATTTAAAAGAAATTTCACAGAAGAAATCCTATTGGCATTTCAGGCACAGACCAGAACTGAAAAATGCTTTTATACACAGATTCATACCAACAGCTTTCTGTCCAGCAGGTGACTTTCTACATGAAAAGGTTTGTAGAAGTGGAGATGGTAATAGGATGAACAACCTTGATAAAACACTTTGATTCTTATCTTTGAAATTTTTTCCCTATTACATTTGCCTTAGCTGGTGCTGCTGCAGTTAAGGGGATGTCAATGCTCCCATTGTAAACTCTTTTCACGGTTTTTTATGACTTCATAGTAAAAAATAGCTTTTGTCTGAAATACAGCAGAATTTTTTTTCCCTAATAACTCTTTGTTCAGTGAAATAGTGAATGTTAACTTGAATAAAACCATGTTTCTTGTAAATGAAAGGGCAATCTTCAGCTAAGTAATATCACCTCAGATTAATAAAAATGACACTGTTTTAAAAATCCAATTTTGTTTTCACAGTGAAGGTTGTTTGTTTGATTACCTTTTTTGCATTACACTTTGTTTAGACAGGGAAAATCGATGAAGTTAGTTTCAGTGGGCTGGTAATCATTTTCACTCTCAGATTGTTAGTACCACAATATTTAAGATGCAATAGCTGCAAGGTAAGTTTGATGGAAACAACTGCATGTATTGGAATTTTCTGAAAAGTTCTAACATTACATCCATCAATTTTTGGTTGCACCTACATGTCATGGCACAGCAACTTCTGCCTGCTCAGCTCTGATTTCTCTCCTCCTGCCTGTGAATCTTGCTGTGGAGAGCCTAGCTTTTGAAGATGCTGTCTGCATTTCTTCCTTTTTCCTGATTCTGAGGGGCTGTTTTCACAAACAACAGCTGGGAAACGAATGAGCTGGAAATTCAGAAGGGTGAGCTCCTTTCCCTGCCCTTCTTGTCTTGTTTTCTGCAAGCCCAGGCTTTGCCCTTTCTTGTTGCCTGACTTGTGACAATGCACCTGACTTGTTTGTTGAGTTCTCCTGGCTTTTGGGTTTGTGTTCTAAGCAGTGACTTTCCTGTCGTGTAGCTTAGCAAAAATATGTTGTAATGGAAATGTCAGTCGCTTCTGTCACAGCAGCCTCAGTGCTGTAACAAATAACCTTCTGGGCAGGGGTATGAGTTAACAGGTTTTATTTGGGATAGCGATCAGAGGACGGTGATGCTTCCTTTCAAACATTGTTCTTTTGAAAGTGCTTTTGTTATTGGATGCAGGGCTAACTGAGGCATCAGGATTTAAAGGATTTTTCTTGTAAACCTCCTGTAAGAATTCAGGGTTCAGGAAAAGTCAGGTCAGGGAAGAGAAGGCATCTTGGAGCTCTTTGGGTGGTGAAATAAATGCAGCTCACTTGTAGAACACATTGGCATATGGGGGGAGGGTTGCTCTTCCAGTAAACACAATACATTTTTCTTCTCCTCAATGAAAACACAGCAGAAACAAGACCCTTGCTTACTCTCTTTAATGCTCTGCAGCTCAAATCTTTCATGTCCTGTAAGCTTGTTACTTGTCTTTATGTGGTAGTTTATGCAAGGTGCATACTGTGTACTTGATTTTTGATTGTTCATGTTTTCCACATGAAATAAAGACTGAAAAAAAAAAATCAGAGTTTTACTATGGTCAAGTAACATGATTATCTAAAAATGAGCTTGAGGCTGGGTTTCTCAGTTGTTTGTTTCCTTCCAATGTATCTTAATCTGGAAATTCAGTTCAACTGTGAAATCAAGTGAGAAAGAAACCTCTTTTGTAGGTAGCCTCTGCAATCCCTAATACTCCACTGACCTCTTGATATTAATTACGTGAAAACTATTCTTTCGTCTACAAACCTGGCTCCTTCCACCCGCATTTAGAAGGAAAGCTGAAAGCCCATGTTGGGCCCTACCTGCCAAGTACAGTCAGAGAGACTGGCAGTAGCCAGGAATGAGAGTCTCCAAGTGCAGGACTTATCCCTCTTGCCTTCATGTGAAGAGGAATAGCTGGGACACTTCTGTCTTCCAGTGGTTGCTTTATGAGAAATCATTTCTAGTAGAGGCTGAAGTGCTCATAAATGCTGTAGTCCCTATGCTCTGAAGTTCTCTACTGTGCAGTGGGATGATTGCAGTGCAATCGTTTCCAATCAGTGATAGCCTATAACTGGGTAGCCATGGTTTTCTTTTTCTGATGAAGACATGCAATAGTAAATCCTTCATCAGAGAACAGAAGCTGCTTTATCTGTATGAATATTTTAACTATAGAGGTATCGACCAGAAGTGTGCTCATTAAATCCTCTTCGCATGTGGCTAGAGTTTGTTTTGGGGTTTTTTTGAGGCTCTTTTGGTGTAATTTCTCTTTAGTTTGTTTCTGTTTGAGTGAGATGGGGGGATTTTTTGTTTTCTTTTGTAGTGATTTGTTTGTTTGTTTCGCATTTAAAGCCATCAGTGAAGTGTGGTTCAGAATCCATGTGATTTGAGCCTTTCCCTTTTGCCAGGTTTCTCACAACTCTGTTCATGATGCTGTTTTGGGTTCTTTTGTGCTTGGCATGGGCCATTGTGATAAAATTAGATTTGGATTTAATGATGGGAGATGACACCTCAGAGTCAGTAGTCACAGAATTTATTTTTATGGTATTCTGTTCTTTTTCACTGTACATCTATATGGCCAGGGCATACGATTATGCCTCTCCAGATTAGAACAGATGACTTCTCCATCTTTTGTGAGGCTGAAACTGTAGGTATTTTTGGACTGTGTATGTCACTCTGTATTCTTCAGGAAACAAAGTATAAGAGTCTGTAAAAACCCCAGCTTAATAAGCAGTAAATTTATCTGGCAAGTTATTAATATTTTCTTAAGCTACAAAACTTAGTTTAGGCTACAAATGGAGACAAACAGATTCCATTGACTCTCTTGCACCCTCTCTATGTTTCTTTTGTGATACAGAAGCATTAGCATTGAACATAGTTTTCCCTGTTTCAAAACTAAATATTGGCTGTCTGTCAGCAGGGAAAGCATCATAAATCATAGATCAAGTTCTAGTAGAGATTTAACTTCTCCCTTATTCTGTTCAGGATTTTATTAGGTCATTTTATTTCCACTGCTGCATCCTCTTGCAACAGTCAGTAAGAGGCGGGATGTTGGACAGGCATGATTTCCTCAGGAACTGAATTCTGGCCAGAGCTTCAACATAACAAAATGATTGACTCCAAAACAGCTTGGACCAGTGACTCTGAAAGATATAGTTCCCCATCTGTGACTCCTCTTCTATTTCTTGTTCTCATACAGCTAAAATGCCTTCTGAGGAGATGAATTGCATGGAAGCTATTATTCCTTATAGATCATTGACAGTGTTGGGTACTTAAAACTAAGTTTGAGACAGGTATGAAGTTGTATTTTCTAAAAAAGATTAAAGAAACAGCAGATTTCCTTCTCTTTGTTTGTGAAACCAAGCAAATGGACTCTGCATAAGAATCATTTCACATTCATACATACAATGAGGTGCCTCGTTGCTTTAACTATTTTAAATTTTTCCTCTTTCTAGAAGGATCCTTCTTTTTAGAGGATTCTTTCTTGAAACAGTTGAACAGTGAGAGAATTCTTATCCCTTTGGAGTGAAAGCAAAAGATCTGTTTATTTCAGTCACTAACCATTCTCTCCATGTTCTTGAGCTGACAGACAAGCTTCAGAAGCCTGTGGCATTCCGAATTGCAGATTTCTTGGCTTCTTGCTGTCTGTGCCTGTTTTGACTTGAGATGTGAAAAATCAACCCTAATTTTCTTGCAGTGACCTACAGGGGAAGTAACCCAGATAATGCATCGGAAGTTTTTAATATTGGGGATGTTTCTTGATACTGGGGATAAAAAGGTATAGGTTAGAGAAAGGTAATAAATTGGGATCAGATATTCCTTCCCTGTTTTGTGTTTAATAGGGATAGTTAATGCTAGTGACTTAGGTTTCTGAAGGACAAACTTTTGCTAACTGGAATCATCTTGTATGCTTTCTCCCCAACTGCTTTGGCTAGAAAGATCTTTTAGCATCTGTTGTACTGTAATCTCTTTAGTTATGTAGACAAAGAAAAAGATCACCAAAATTTGTGAGCTCTCCTTGCTTGAGTGATTTGAAGCTTGGTCTCATAGTCAGTTTCCACATCTTGTCTTTATTGATACTGATGAACTGAATTACAGTGAGGTCTGCCAAGTCCATTTGAGACTGCGGTACTAGGAGCTGTACAGACACATAAAGTATATGTTTCTGCCTCAAAGAACTTGCAACAAACTACTTTGATTATTGATAAATGGAGGTTATTCATCTGGTCAGTGAAGAAGCAATGTAACCCTACTTGCCACTCCAGTTTGCTATCACATAAATCATTTTGCCTAACCATTAACTGTTTTGTTCTCCCTCAAAATGTAATATGATAAAAGTAAACCCTTTATTTGGCCTTTTTAGTGCAAAGATCCCGTTTTCTCCAAGTCTCCAGATTGGAGCTGAAGACACAACTGTACATTTCCTGACTCCTTCATCTATGATATATCTCATCCTTGTTTAACTCACTATCTCCTCACCTTGATACTTCCAGGCTATAGATTCTGTGTAATAATAAACTTTGTTCTTATTTGCTGCTGTTCTTTTTATTCCTCTTATAACTGTGGCTGAAGGATACAGCTGTTTTCTAGTCCCAAAAAAAGTATTTGCTGCCTTGTTTGCATAGTTCTGTTTCATTCTTTCCTCTTGGTTGTTATTTTGATCCTTGGTGGAGCTATGTACTATCCGATGGACTTCTGTCTGCAAAGGCGAATCAAACCTGTAAGTGAATACAGATTTGTGCTCAGCAATTCCTCCCTTGCTAACTTGGCTTTTCACCCCAATTTAATCACTGTGAAAGACTAATCTTTCTTCCACCATTCTCAAAAAAAGCTGAAACCAAAGCCATGCAATTTTGTTTTGTATTAAACAAGTTCCTTGCAAAGGCACGTTGATTTTGTTGTTTGTTTGTTTCTTGAAAGGTATCATGAGCTTTACGTGATGCTGAGAAATCCTAACTTTAGCCGTGGAAAGGATAAACTAGTGGTACCTGAGGCAATACAAGTAAAGAACTTGCTGAGCACAAATGTTTATGCTTTTGGGAATATATCCTAACCACTGTAATTTCACAAGATGATTCAGTTGCCCCATGGTTTATTTATAAACTGTTAAATACCATTAATATAAGCAATCCTAATCTCTACAGAGACTGTGACTATAGAGTCATAGTGCTGCTTCAAGCCTGTGTAAAATGGGATGGAATATATTATCTTTTCTGGTTTTGTTTGCTTTATTTTTTTTGAGATTGGGTAGGAAAGGAAATCTCAAAGATAAAATATTAAAGTATTTCTTCTTGCAAGCTGCTACACTCTGCTGGTGAAGCTGTGGTAGACTGACTATCTTGGAGCATCCTGATACAATTTGGGTTTCTGGTTTTAGCTGTATGCTTGGTTTGGCTTTTAGCACTATACAAGAACATTTTTTGTCTAGAAAACATTTTTGATAGAAAAGGAAACTGAAGCTTCATTTAATAAGGAGACAAAGGTACTGGAAGAATGTAATATAATGTTGTGTTTGCTGCAGTAGTGGTCTGTGTCTACCTAGGAAGTCTCAAAAACTAGCTGAGGTTTTTGTTTGGGCTTTTTTCAGACTTAAATAGTTTGGGACCTGGTCTTGAGAGAATTTTTATCTTGTGGGATACTGTCTCATTCATAGTCAGATAAGGATCAAATTGTTCCAGCTTCATCCTTGAATGTATGGTTGGAGGCTAAGAATAAAACTTCTTCTGGGAAGGATCCTTTATAGAACTACTTTTCCCTGTAGTGAACCTGCTAGGGTTCTTTAACTACTCTTTTTGTTTCCTAACTTTGGTGCTGATGTTGGTCCTGAGTGATTACAATCACTGGACGAAAAGAGGAGTAGTCTCAGTGGGGTTTTTGATGGCAGCAAACATGGCATTAAATAATGATGAATGTAGATATTGGGTTTATTCATGTGGCCTTTGATTCATGTTAAAATACCCACAGTGTATTTGGTACTAGTCTGGCAAACAATTTCACTTTTGCTGTGCACATCACTAATGGGTAGCAAAAGAGGATTGTCTTTCTAATTGAGACTTGGAGGCTGCTAATGGTAATTCACATGTGGGCTCTTACACACTTAATGGTGCAAAAAGAATGATTTCAATGGATAGACACTAGAAAGGATCTTCTAGACTGACATCTTTATGGAAGGCTCTGTCAGCTTACAGATTCAGTGTAAGCTGGGTTAATTATTTTTAACTGTTAAGATAATTAAAAAATGTGGGCAGATCATCAGAATTTGTTGACAGAATTCCAAAGGAAAATAATACGCATAAAGAGATTTGGAATAAAGAAGTTGCGTCTGAGAAATCTCATAAGTGAGAATGTGTCTAATGTTAACATGACACAGATTTAAGCCACCTTAGACAAGGTATTTGTATAGAAGGAAAGTACCTTCTCTATAGTCTTCAGTGAGTTTTCAGCTCACATTTCTCTGAATTTGCTTAGGAATTCAAAAGCAAAGGCAATCAAACCTTGGATAATCTTAAAAATTCAGGGCAATGTATCCCACTGTTTTTATCCTCCAGTAAAAAGTGAGTTTGAGTGCTGAGATTGTGTGTGAACACATACAAGAAAGCAACCACAGACCTCAAGGAAAGCTTTATCTGAGCAATTCTCTGTAATAATTGTTCATGGATGGTAGCACTACGTGCTGAAAAGAAATGAAAAATTGAAGGAGGGAAAAGGAAATAAAAGCAGAGGCAAGTTCATTCTTCAGCTTCTCCTCAGTGTAGTTTTTGGCACCAACCTTTTCAGCCTTAGAACATCTAGTAAAGGGAAGAAAGACATTAAGGCTTCTGCTAGTCACCTTGATAGGTAGATAATGTCATTTTAGTGAGGGTGCAGGACATATCTGCACTATGTTGTCACACAGAACCCAAAGAAGTATAGTCTGATCTATGTGTTTTCACATTTCCAGGAAACAGAGATTTTATTCTACTGCCAATGATTTCATTCTAATGTCACTGATTTCAGTAGCAGTGATTATCCTTTTAATTTGTGACTGATACTGTAAATGTAGCCGATGACATCTAAAAATCCTTCCATTTGTTTGAGATTCTGCAGCTGTTCTTTATCTTTTGGCTTTTGTCCTCACATCTGCAACAAAAATATGCATCTCAAACCAAGATTTATATGAAATGTCTTTGCCTATGACAACAAACAGATAGTAAATGAGATGTGACAAGGCAGAGGGTGGATATTCTGGTTTAATACCTACAATTAATCAATCAATCAATCACTCTGTCTCTAGGGAAAACATTATATTGGATGGATGCAGTTGCCTTGTTTTATGATCTGTTGCTTTGCCCTTGGGGAAGTTCAGGTTCTTCCATGTGATAATCAACAGCTTGGAAGTGACAGTGAATTTAAAATACCGCCTTTACTACCTCCCTAGATTGGTGGATCATCATATTCGATGTTATAGTCATGAGTCAGAGTAGGTGATTTATATCTCTGTTCCACTCAAAGAGAGTAAGAGAAGTTTTGTTGAAAATTGAATGCAATATAGACCAAGACAAAAATCACTCCTTTTAGTATTTCCTCTATGATTACATATACTTAGTTATATGAAGAGATGAGCACAGAAATCAACTAGATGGAAAACTTGACAGAAAAGCTACCCAGTTGTAACTTCTGCAGAAATCCCACTCAAGTCTGAATCACAGGTATGGTTATGTCTTGTTCTCAATGTTAAACCTTAATGTCTAACAAATCTTAAATGGCCTTAAATCTCATCAGTTTGTCTTTGAACCTTTGAAGCAATTTCTTGCCATGAAATATTGAAACCCCACAGGGTGAACTGAAAGGTGAGAGATTTTTCCTGACTCTGAATCTTTTGACCCTTTGTCACTAACTCCAAAACTTCAGTTGTTTTAACATCGCACAGATAAACTTCTGTTTGAATGGATCTTGTAGAAAATGGTGTGATCAAACAATTCTTCCTGTATGCATCACCTGCAGCCTATTTTCTCGTTTCTTCTGGTTTTCTTCTACAGCTTTTGCACATATAGCAGGATCTTTACCTCTTATTACAGCTTATCTATTACTGCAGTTTTTCCCCTTACCTGGAGTAATAATCTTCTATTTGCAGCACTGTCAGCATCCCCACAGTAACCAGCTGTGATGTCACAGAGAGCAGTGCATTATGATTTCTATTAAAGAATATATAAAATTTTAAAGCCAGTGTATTTTCATGACCCAAAGTACATTTTAACAACCAACTAGGCTCGTTCATCTGAACAACAAAACAAAAATCCAGTGGCTTTGAATATCACGATACATGAATTCTTTCTGTGCTGTCAGCACTGTGTTGTTGACAAGATTGTATCCTCAGTTATTCCAATGAGGAGTAGCTACTGTTTTTCTATCGTTTAGCTCTGATTTTAATAGACTTAAAGGGTGGATAACAAAGATGAAGTATAAACAGCTGTATTGCTTCACAGAAAAAAAGATAATGTAGAGTATGAAAGAACTAATTCTGAACCATTCAATTTAACCTTATTTTGTTTTGAGTGATATCAGTGCATCTTACCCAAGCAACTTGCAGTTCTCTGCCTTTCAATAAGGACCAGTGTTCTAGTTTTTGTAAGGAATTTATTTTAATCATAAGGAGTACAGTGTGTTTTGAATCTCTAACCCCTTCTGAGCATGTGATTTTGAAAACAAACACAAATCCACATTTCAGAGGATGGTGTTTTATTTGGATAAAGTATATTAAGAACAATATATTAAAATACTTCATTTTGTCCTTTCTTGTTTTCATGGCATTGAAAGTTCTACTTACATTTGAAACACTCTGAAGTTAAAACCAACAAAGCGTTACTGTCACCTGTCAGTGTGTAGCTCAGAAATTTAAGGTATTATTCATGCTTTACCAGTTACTTTCCTCAAAAAGATCTTATGTGATCACCAAAAAGAAAGCCTGGGAGGCCTTTGGTTTTGTCAATCTTTAGTGTGTTTTTATCTAAGCAAGAATCAACTGATAATTTGTAACCTCACTTTGAGGATGGAAAGAGAACAGGAGTAATTCGGAAGCAAATAAATGAGGAAACCAGTCCAAAATAGTGTTTACTTTTCTGCAGCCTTCTTAAGATGCATATTCACTGTCCAAGAAGTGGTCTGCATCATGAATCCTGCTCTGCGTGAGATAGTCTGGCAGATTCAGTGTCTAATACTGTTTTTGTAGAATACGTGGAATTGCTTCAGGCGATGAGTGATCAGAAAGGTCAATCAGACATTGGTAGGGCCACATCATCTGTTTATTTCAATGTAGTGGAAGCATCCAAGAAGTAGAGTAACTTTAGATGAGAACCATCAAAACTCAGGATGTATGATATGCCAGTTAAAAGGTTTGTGGACCAGATCAAATTGTTTTACTTCACTAATTTGAAACAAACACAATATGTTTGAAACATACACAATACACACGGTCATTTCTGTTGAAATTTGAGCACAAATTATGTTGATTTATGTGAACAATGTGGTTTGGTCCAGGAGATCAGTGAATAAAGTGAAGTAAATGGCAAATTGATTTTATTAGATAAGGAGACATTCCCGGAGACATGATGGTAAGCATTAGCAATATAACTGTCATGTAGAGAAGATGAGCCGGTGGAAATGTGAAGGATGGGTTTCTATGCATTGAAAACATCAACTTGTGTCATGTTAGAAAGACCTAGTGCTACCTCAAGGACAAAAAAAATCACTTCTTGGGAGCAGCAAAAAAACTTCTCTAATTTGCAAAACAACTTACCTGTGTTACCATGGTATTTGCAGATATAGGAAAAAATACCTGGACTGGAAGGATAGTTTGCAGAAAAACAGTTAATTGGTTATTTTAGCCCACAGTTTTATTTACTTTGCAAGTTCAATGGTATGAAATTCTAACTCTGGAATTGTATTCCCAGCTATTCAGGGACATTTCATAGTTGTCAGCCATAGTTGCTTAGATATGCTGTGGGATCCTGTTTCTGCTTCTCTTGGTGTATGGAAATGCTATATGCTATGCAAATATTCTTGGTCATGAGTATTTGTAAACAGAACTAACTCTGAAATTCTCCTTCTGTAGGCATTCATGAAAAGTAACTTGGCTGTATGAGTGTTTTCAGGAAGTATAAAAGAAGCTGTTTAAAAATAATAAGTGAATTACACTGGGTATTGTTATTCTTTCATGAGTGAAGTGAGTCGTCATGTTTCAGTGAACAGCTGAGCAGATTTTTGGACTGGAAGATTCTTCAGGGCAGAGTTCTTCTCCTTTGCAAGCAGAGGTTTCTCTTAAAAATGAAGTGAAATGGTGTACAGTTTCTTCTACCTTGAAGCACTTAAGAAAATGCTCATTACGAAATCCTCATGTTTGGGATATTTTTTCCCCCCTCTACCCTGGAAAGCATGCCTTCCACCAGAAAATATGCTTTAGTCCATAATGAGGTTTTCTTTGAGCTTTGTCTGCCTAAAGCCTGGTACTAAAATCAGTTCTTTTGTGTAGGTAGGAAATGTCTTTTTCACCCACAGTTTGTTCAGAAGAAACAAAACATGAAGTAGTTTTAGTAAGATATTTGTACATTTAGAGGACAAGAAGGCTTCTGAATTAGACAGGTTTTTTTTTTTGGTGGTATTGAACATATTTCAGTAGCCTATTAATTTCTCTGTCATAAGCCTCTCTAATGCTGGCTAAATTCTAAAGACTTGCTTTAATTGCAAAGGCAATAAAAGCTTCATGTTCGTACAGATTTTTTTTCATAGATGAGTCACTACAGTCTCATTATTTTTTATTTTTATAACCCAAAATAACATTTTTTGGATGTATATCTTGAAATAAAACCTCACTTCAATGTAATACCTCTCAGGAGAATCTGCATTGCCTCAGATACGTTACCTGCATTATGACACGTGCCTGGCTTTTAACTGCATTTGTTTTTACACTCTATATTTTTGTGTGTTACGCTGCATAGTTGTTATAAACAGTTTGCTTCCTTTGGCACAAAACTCACCATTATCTGTGACCAATTAGGATGTACTGGATACGTAAGGAAGTCCTGGATTTACCTAATATGAAAATGGATTCATCTATTGGTCATAGCAGAGCTTTCATCATTTTAAACTGCTTGTCATTTACATTAACTCGGATGTGCTTACCGGCTTTGTGTTGTTTCAATTAAGTTGTTCTTAGATCAAATCAAATAATGGCAGGATTTGTTGATCTGCAAAACTACCTTCCCCATATGGATATGGGATGAGATTATCCCACCGGGGGTTTAGTATCTGGGAAATTAAAAAATATATATCTGAATGAGTAAATGTTTTCAAAAGGAGAAAAACATCCATGGGAATGAAACACAGTCTGTTTTAAAAGGTAAGGCATCCTCTCTCCAAAGCCCGTTCTAAGCACGCTCAAAAACAACATTGTGCACTAAACACTGTGCATTATGATTATGAAACTAGGTCTCATTTAATCCATCAATATTTTGGTACGTTTAATATTTAAAGTGTCTTTTTAAACCATTACTCAGGAAACCCTGGGATAAAAATGGTTTCAGAAATAACAAAGCGCACACAAGAATGGAAGGTAATGTGACCTTTATCACTGTATTGTCATTAGCAAAAGAAACTCAACTGTAGCAGTAGTCTGCATATATATGTAATCTGCACCTTTTCACCACAGAAGAATACATCAGAGTGTTTTCCATGATTTCCAGACTTTTACAAATCAAGTTGCATAATAAAACATGAGACTGAAATAAATGCTGTTATGCATCCCAAATATCTACCAAATGTATTTTCTTATGCAGTACAAGGAAATGCAGATGGTTGAAGGAAATTTGTTTTCGTTGTAATCAATAGAACCAATTTCAGAGAGGACTGATGGAAGCTGAAACAGTGAGTCATCACCTTCCTTTTGTCATCATTTAGGAAAGATTCCCTTATCAACTTGAATAACCTGACTCTATGTTTTTCGTATTCAGGACTTAGTTTATAAGTGAAAAACTATTGAAGGACAAAAAGATATGATTTAAACACAGGTTATATGTGACTGTATTGTATAATTTGACAGAACACCTTTGTGTCCCAGCTCACCTGGACACTTCCATATGGACCCACTCGTAGTGTGTGATGTTGTTAGGCTGGGTGCTGTCTATACTGAAAGGCATTGAGGGGCTACTGAGCCATGTAAAAAAACCCACACATTGAAGCTGGACTTCTGTACCCCTTCTGTGCTCTACTGTAGACTATTTCAATATTGTATTTCGCAGTGCTAACAACTTTCAACTAGCAGTCATATACCTTATATGGGTGTTAAAGCACATTTGTAGAAGTTATGATTTTTTTTTTGCCCCAATTCAGAAGGATTTTTCAGGTGAGGGGTAGGATGTGAAACCTTCTCCTTTGGCCTGCTTTCCAGAATTCTGATATACTGATTTATGTCACCGTTCCTGGAAGTGTTTAAAAGATGAGTGGCTGTTGTACTTAGGGAAATGGTCTAGTGGTTGATAGTGCTAGGACAAAGGCTGCACTCTATCTAAAAGATCTCTTCCAGCTGAAACGATTCTATGACTCTATGTGCTATCAGCTGCATAATTCAGAAATGGCACAGAATGCCAGATACTCAGGAAAAGTAACTACTTTGAAGCAGTTATTCCTCAAATGAGTGTAAAACCTTTACCTTTGTGGCAGCAAGGTATTGTAAGGACAATTAAACCACTGTGTGTAGCCCACTTTGGGCATCAGGAAATTCAATGTGAATCCACAATATCATAAACAAGCTGCTGCTGACTTGTTTAAAGTCTGTGGATGCCTTTGTGTTACATTGCTGTTACCATGTGATAATGGGGTAAAAGTACTCTCTGTGCCTCAGTTCTCCACTGAAGATAAGGGGCTACTACTTTACATCCTTACTTTGATTGGGGACTGTTAGTCATCCAAATGATAAGAAAGCTTCACAGAAAAAGCTTAGTAAGAAATTAATGATAAGATATTCAAAGCAGGTTTTTGAAGTGACATTAAAGACCTGTGGCATCATATTGAGTAATGAAGATAGAATAAAATAAACTACTTTTTGTTTACTTAGTGAGAATCATCAATCTTTTTTACCAAACAAGGTGGAGTCCTGGGGAAAAAACCTAATATATGAATCAATGATTACAGAATGAGTGCTGTCAGATCTGCTCTGGCAACTGAGTAGAGAGTTATCTTGAGTTATTGTTGTTCTCTTTCTTCAGCTGTAGACCTATAACCCTTCATTGGACAACAGCAATGCTCCTTGTCCATGTCAGACCAAAAAGAGAAAAATATAGGGTTGCTTAAGGAGCTAAGCAGAATAAGAAATCCTCCTTGACCCTTTTTATTTAAATTACCAGTTGGGTAGAGTATAGATGAGGAATAATACAACTCACAGATTTTAATGATCTGGTGGGGTAAGTAAGACAATTTATAAGTGTGCATATTTATCAGTCATTTGTCAGTCTGGTTATACAACACTTATTAAGGGGTTTTTCTGACAAGTGCCAGGTTGATTGCAGCATCCCTTTGCATGCTTGTAAGAGCTGCAGACTGTGAATTAACTGTTTATACTGGAGAGCCACACGTTATCTGGTAAGTTTTTAATCTCTGCTTCCATTCTTGGGAATGGGGTAGGGTCTTAGCAGCTCTCATGTCTCTAATAGCTGCAGTAAGACTACTAACAGACCTCAGTTGGGGCTTTTGTGTCCAGCTGCTAATTGCTGAGATTGTGTCAGTGCTTGTGATGCCTGCTTGGAAGCAAGTGGATTCATGGCACCTGAAGCACACGTACATTATTCTCCAGTTTCATTGAGATTCTATATGAACAACCAAGAAAGGAGAAAATGCATTTCATTTTCACAGTAGGTCACTGGAGATGATGACCATTTGAAGCAGCACAATGCTGCCAAATGATTGCCAGGGAAGACTATTTCATTGACAGCAGGTGCTCCAGTGTCATACTGCACAAGCAGTAGTTAACACACTGAGAGGGAGAGCAAGTTGCGTGGGAGTGAGTCGCATTATTTTGCTGGCATTGTGGAACTAAGTCTATTGTGTCTGCTTGAGCCTGCATTTTGTTTATCAGATAACAACTAAAGCTCATGTTTCTGAGTCTTGCTGCCGCAGGTTTTGACATAGTACTTTGTGCATTCTTGTCCCTTAGTAAAGAAAGCTGTTTGTGGACAAAGGGCTGACTTGCTGAAGTGGTTTCTTGGGGTGTGTGAATGTGTGTGCAAGAATGTGTGAGATCTCTCCAGAATGAACAAAAGAGTGGCAATGCCCAGGAGGATTCATGTGAAAGTGTGTGTACAGGTCTGTAGCAGCAGGAGCAATGAGAAAGCTGAAGTCTCTGTTGTAGGGAAAACTCACTGCTTAAAGTATGTTTGCTGTATATATGGAGATGTTTCCACATTGTAGAGAAGAGAGGGTACCTTTCTGTGTTTAAAAGATGTGGCTACCTGGATTTATTTATAAATCAGGCCCCAGCTAGACTGAAATTGGCAGGTAGCACAGAGCTCATCACAAAAATGCATGTATGTGTTAGGTTTAGTGGATTTTGCTTGTTTGCTACAGTTCTCTCAATGTCTGGTTATATAACAAAAATACCTTCTTTTACCTGTGGAGTGGTTTGATGATTATTGAAAGTCTTGTGTAAATCAGCTGTTAGCCCTTGGCAGTTCAGATATCTATAAACTAGGCCATACCCACCACCATTAGCTGTTTCACTAGCTGACAGGCTGGCAAGAGAGAACAAGGTGAGGATGAAAACAGAACATAAATTTGCCTTTTATCCCTGTGGGAAGGTTGCCCCTGCCAGGTCTGGGTTTAGCTGTGTGGCTGGTCAGTGGCAGGAGTTTGTGCTTTCTAGTGGTGATTCTACTGAGCTTGTTCTGGGAACAAAAGAGTTTGGTTGCTGCTGATGTTAATCTCACTCCTTTTTAGAAGCCCTTAATTCAATCAAACCCACCCCCCCAGTCTTTATGACATGCTTTACCTTACTCTTTACCTCTGTGATGTGATGATCTTTTATTTTTTTTTATCTTTTCCCTTTTTAATTTGATTATTCATTTTTTTCCTTTGGTTGAATTTGACTTGATCACCTCTATGTCTCATCAAAAAACGTTTCAGACCCGAGGACAACTTGACTTCTCCAAGTTCTGCCTTTGAACTTTCAACCCTAGATTTTAATGAGCATCCATCTGATTCTGCTCAGGCTGCAGCAGGTTATTACATCTGCTGTGCTGCCGATTTAATTGTGTGGCGACATCACTATGCTGAGATTCCTTGATTCTCTGGTACAACTTGGATTTAGTGTATGTTTAAAAATTGTGACAATTCTTTTATTCTCTCCCCCCCTATCCCTTTTTTTTTTTTTTTTTTTTACCTTCAGAGGAAACTGTTTTCTAATCCAGGCTCAAATTATAGAAGGAGAAAAGAACACGAGGAGTCAGTGAACATATATAGTCTTACTGATCCATTGCTGGCAAAATTTTCAGCTGCCGTCTTACTGAGAGATGCTTTTGGTAACACATTGAAATATTTGTCACCGCTGGCATCTTTAGGCTTAACTTTTATGAGATGTTTCTAGCCTCTTCCCCCTGATTCACTTTAACTGGTAGCATGTCTTATCAACTAACATTATTACAGCTTTTATGCTGTTGGAAGGGTCACGATTTACATAACTGAAACCCACATATGCTTCATAAAGAGATACTGCTCTTCAGGCTATTTTATTGACAAGGAATCTGCAAACATCATTAAGATTCTTCGATATAGATTTCTGTAGCGGATTTTAGCTTCTAAAATGGAAGAAATCCCTGAATTTGTTATTTTTGTTCTATTAAAATAAAGTCTTACTTTGTCAATTATACTATTTTCCTTGTTCATCTTTGTGATCTCTATCTTGTTGAATTTTTATTTCCCTGTGAAATTATTAAGACTTTCAAATGAAAACAATAATGGTGTTATGAAAAACTAATTTATGAACAAAATTTTGCATAGATATAGCACTGGTAAAGTAACAGTATATATATTGAGTTCCATTGTTCTTTGGAAATAATATGTAGCACAAATTGAAATACCTTTTGATATTGAAAATGAAGCCGCTTCTGTTCACGTTTTAGTAAAAGTTTCAAATTCTGCTTAAGAGGAGGGGATGACAATTTTCCAAATCAGAAAAGTGTTGTGAAATATGTGCTAATTTATCACGAAAGATTTTGGGAAACGTGGGGATACGAATTGAAACAGGAATGCTGTTGAACAGGAAAGAATGATGGAAAAGGATGCTGCTTTTTAATAGGGAGCTTTAATTCTTTCAATAAAGTAATGAAATTGTATTTCTAATTGAAGTATCTTCCTCGCTTTCTGTTTAGCCAGCCTGCTATATCAACTGTTGCTCTGAAATGTTTTTAAAGCTGAGGAGTGGTTTTAATCACTTGCATCTCAGAAGACTAATTTTGTGTTTTATAGCGATTTGCACGCAACACTTTCAGAAATATCTTATTCCTCTTGTTTAATATTTATATCTGAGGATCATATTTTTTTCCCCTCTTCATGAGGGTGATGTATAATTTCATTTGACTTTTTCTGTTGATTCAAGGACAGTGTTACTTCATCTCTGCTTGGCTTTTGTAATATCAGTCATTCAGTGCAAAGGATTATCTGCATCTCTGCAGGAAAGAAACTAATTTTTTGCCTTGCAGTATAATGCTGTTTTGAATGAAAAGATTTTTAATCTTTATGTAGCACTATGCTGCTGATGATTTTATTTCTGATTCTGGATTATGCACTAGCAGTTCATTAGCTGATGTGTTCAAAAGTTGTCTTTGTTTACAAACCATTATGTTCTCTCCTTTCAATTGCTGATCATATAAAATTCAGATTTTTCATTTCAACTTAACCTGGGTTTTAGTGTAGACGAGTGTACAAGTACCTTTTGTTAACTAAAAGGAGTTTTCTGTGGTAATTCTCTGTTTATGTGTTATGATACTTTGTTAGAATCCCGACTCTGATGATGGAAAGACAAGATATTGACGATTTCTTTCTTTTCAAACTTAGATGCATCCAAAGCCTATGCTCACCACCAGAATCTATTTGCTTGCTCTTCCTCTAATGATCCACAGTTTCTTATTATATCTGAATTTAATGAGAATTGGTACATGTTGGCTTGTTTGTGTTAGTCAGACCTGATTTTACTCAGGACTTTATTCTTTGACCAGAAGCTAACCACTTGTTAAATTGTTTGTAGCCATGAGACACCCCATAACATCCTTTGCCTGTGCTTTCAAGACCTTGTCTCTCATCCCATGTTATTTCTCCTGGATTTTTATTGGGAGGTCAGAAAAGTAGTTCATCCCACACCGATAAATGCTGGCTATTATCAATTAGTTAAAATACATATACAACACTATATGGTACACTGTACAAAGAAAAGAAAAACTAAACCAATTAGAGCAATATTCATTGGGTCTTTAGATAGTAGAGCTAAACAAGTTAAAGCAAAGCTTCAGGCAGGTCTATCAGGGAAGAAGATCCGCTTCCTTCCCCTCTGAAGTAAGCAAGTCTATTGGCCCCAGAATGTTTTAGACTTGCACTTTCTTGCAGGGGAGAAGATCAATTGGGTTATGTGGGGAGTAACAAGATAATCTGAACTTTTCTTAATGGGAAGGTTACTGCATGGCCAGAAAATTACTTCTGCCTAGTAACAACGATGAATTGCTTTGCTTAATATTCAAGATAACGTTTAACAAAATCTGTCATCAGATCATAAATGCAACCCAAATGTGGCCCCTCTGTATGCTTTATTTGGAATAGTCCTGTAGCAAACAGAGGCTTTATGCAGTTCAGGGAACTGTCTGAAATGGTTTGACTCTTTGCACTTAACCATGGTCTCTTCTTAAGACTTACCCTGATTCACAAGTGCAGCGCTGCATGCTAATCTCCAACATTGTACAGTCTTAACAATGAGGTGCCTACTTGTGTGAAATGTCTCTTTCCTTCAGAAGGCAAAGTTGGATACTGTACATTACATTTTAAAGGCAGAAATTTTGTTGAAAGTACCTTTTAAACACTTTGTAACAGTTCTTGTAGTTATTAACATGTATCAGTACACATCTGAAAGGCAAATGCAGAGAGTAAGTGCTGTGCTTTTAACTCAAGATATTTCAAGTTGCTCCTTTTATAAGGCTTTTTCTTGAATTTCTAGTTTTTATTACCACTGATTTCATGGTTTCTCCAGTTTCACTTAGTTTTCAATTTATGCATTTTGATTTTGGATTATTTTGACTGGAGGGCCTTGAAAAGCACTGGAATTGTGCTTCTTACCTATAATTTGTATATCTGGACATGCCATATTACAGAGATAAATAGAGATTTGATTTTACTCACTTTTTACAATATGATTAGAAAACCTAGCAACTTCTTGTGATTTTCTTTCCATTATTTCTAATTAATTACTTGGGCTTGCTAAATGATATGCCTGTTGCTAACGTTTGTAATTGCGTATCGATCTATTTCTTTTCCAAAGTGACTTTAAAATAGAAGTAGCTGTGGGATACTGTCATGATGCTCAGCAAACACGTGCTGACAACTCCAAGAAAATTCTGTAATTACATTGGTAGACATGACTACTACGTAACAGAAAATATATTCTTCTACATTTGTGTTTAAACATGGAAGAGAAAGGAATTTTTGATACCACATTTTCCTGAAATGGTTGTAGATACAGTTATTGGCATTTAAAGAAAGCAGACCCAACATTACACCCTTGTTATAAGTAGTTGTGAATTGTGACTATCAAGCCTGGGAACAAGGACTTCTACAACTCATTGTAGAAACAGCGTAAGTAAAGTATTAATCCCCTATTTATTGTGGATCTTCATACAGCAGTTGTTGTGGAAAGAATAGTTAACTAAATGAGGTCTTGTCCTTGGCTGTACAGTGTATATGATGAATGTATGTTTATTACAGTCTGAATACTTTTTATTGTAGGTATTTGTAAAAGATTTCAACCATTGTCTACCTAAAGACTGTGGATATTCTTCCAATTTTAAGCATTTCTTCTTTAGATTAAAACAAAACACAAACAAAACTCAAACCACAGAAGGAACCCCCTGTTTGTCCCAGGCTGCTGTACTGTACCAACAAAATATGATCTCCATTATAATAACCTACTTTATGAAGATTAAACGGTTTTGCAATTCAAACAAGGTAAAATTGGTTTAAAGCAAAATCAAACACTAGTTTGCTAGTTTAGGATTTGAATAGCGGAATGAGAAATCTTTTTTTATATTGCTATTGTGCTCTGGTCAGCTAAGAAGTAATTGCTTTTTATAAGGCAAATTTGCTTTTACTTTTCTGAGGTAATGAAATGAACCTGAAACATTTCCTTTGAAATCAAAGTCACTATCACTCAAATGTCACCAGCAGAATTCCATCATATAGTTTCAGCAAACACATAATGAGAAAGTAGTGCTTGGAAATGATTGACAGAATTCTATTAGAAAGCTTCCCTACACATTCATCCCTAATTATCTGTGTTGTAAATCAATAGTGATTGATTTTTTTTTTTTTCATATTTATATGTTTCTAACATGTACAGAAAGTGACATCTGGAAGCTATTTGGAGAGGAATAAATTCAAAATGGAGGCTGGAAACTGCAAATGCATGGAGGGAAGATGCTCTGAATTGATTTCTCTTTTTCTTTTTTAACATCTAATGAAATTCTGCTCAAAAAAAGTACATTTATTAACACAAGAAGGTCTTAAAATATGCTATGCAAAATTCTTCAAGGAAAAAACTAATCTAAGATTGAATCAAATATTTGAACAGATATGCATCGAGGTCTAACAAAGAAATTATTCCCAAGAGTAAAGCTATTCAGCTGCATAAAATCAAAGACTCTTAAGGGAAAATTATGTCAAATATAGTTTAGCTCCTCTCCAGCCTAATCATCTGCTCAGAAAATGAGACTTTATTAGTGGTTTGGGAAATAAGCATTTAAGGGGTAGAAGGACAAGAGATGTAAATTCAGTCTCAGTGGGAGGACTGCATAGTTTAGCAAAATACAAAGATATTGGAAGGAATGTTGCAGTAGACTCAGATTAGAACAGTTTTCAAGCCCATCCCAATGATTCTGACACATTTCTTCTTTTAAACTAGATCAAGGGTAAGGGCTGGAATTAAAATGTGAATTAACCATGATTTTGAGCTAATGGAAAGCTATTATGGCATTCTCCTGGGGGACTGCATTTTGAAGGTATTCAAAAAGATGCTCAGCAACTGAGAATGAAAACGTAACGGTTACAATACCGCTATGGCAACACTGAAGGCCAGTGGCACGACTCACATGATTTGATATTTAGCATATTGGGGAAGACACTTAAGTGGCAGAAGTAGAGGAGTATGATTCTTTATCCCAAATACAGTTTTAGCCATTTGAATTACTAATAGCTTGGGAAGCTTCCAGTGACAATGGATAAATCTTGCAGGAGCTGAAACGCAAAATGGTAACAGTGGGTGTCTGCTTTATAATGATCAGTCCCAAGAACAGAATGACAGTTTTCTAAAGGCTTATTTATATGTAGCAAGACAAAAATACTTCACTGTGGAGACCACAGAAATTTTTATATGCAGTTTTCATGTGAGAACCTACACTCAACTACTTTGAAGTAATTTCAAAATGTCTCAGTACCTTAGAAGACAATTCCTGACTCAATTGCGTGATGAATATCACTAATCAAAAATAGATATTTTGGACCTCATCCAGACTGAACGTGAAGTCTCAGTCAGCTTGGTAAAATGCATTTGACAGGATTCTACTCACTTACAAAATGTGATTGAAAGAATTAGAACTTGAAATTACCTTGAGCTAATAGAATAAAAATTGAGAGGTTTATAAAATGCTCAGTGAATGATCTAGAGAAACCTAATGCCACATTTGATACAGAAGACTCCCTTTTACTTTTGAAAATAAATAGCTCTATTTTAGGGAGAAGTTAGCTGTAACTCTGGTTAAAGCTAGCTTTTTAACTTTATAAAGTACAGAAAGAAAGAAAATACTCGGTGTAAGTTAAGAATTGTAGAAAACCAAAGGATGGGAAAGAAAAGAAAAGAACATTTTTTTAAAAAACCTGTGCCTGAAAGATTTTGTTTAAATTAGTGTAGTCTGCTAATGGCATTGAATCAAATTAATGTTCTTGAAACTAACCTGTTGTGTTATATAGAAGTGGAACAGATGTGTGCAGTTACCAAAACTCAGCTAAGGATGAACTAAACATCTGTATCATTCTTGTGATTGATATTGCAGTCAACATTATGTGGAATGTAAATATGTCAAGAAAGAGGATACATGAAAACATTGTATGGGAAATAGCTGAATGAATATAACAAATGTTAGAAGAAATGAAAAGGCATTCAAAAAACCCATTGTGTTGTCAGATATTTCTTTCTAAAGAGTGCCTTAGGAGGATCTTCAAAGTTGACATTTCATTAGTTCTTTTTCAGAAAAACTTAGAACTGTTATTTCAAGAGATCAAAGGAAAATTACCACTTTTTCCAAATGTTATGACTCTGTTTCAGAGGTTTTATCTTTACTTCAGTCCATGCAAAATAATAGAATGATTGAGAAAAGGCTTTGAATAATGAACAGCTGGAAGTGGGAGGCATAATTAATGACTACTGAAAAGTCTTGATGGAAGATAAATCTTGTCAAGTTGGCTTGATATATTTTTAACGTGATTTAGACTGGCTGATACAGGCATTACAATGGTGTTTTGTGGGATATATTGCTGTAAGCACTTTTTCTAGGATTTTGGTAGAGAAAATGGAAGGATGTTAAGTCATGACTTGGAATGAAGTGAATTCATAAATAAGTTAGCAGTTTAGCAATACTTGGGCTAGTAGTAGGTTTTTTCAGACTTACTATTTGAAATTCTTCCACAGTGACCAGGAAAAATACATAAGTAATAATACAGTGACAGAGGTCTATGGGGGAATGTTGAATAGTGATTTGGAAATCATAGCAGTGCTGATCTATAGTCAGTTGGATGTACACTGGAAGGGTGATGGTATGGCTCCAGTTTAATAGATTTGTAGGTGTTAAAATAGAAAATCTAAATTTGAGATGTTACTTTCACTGTAATTGTCATTTCTATAATCAAAGTAGAATAGCACGTTTAGTTTTGGAATCACCATCTCCACAAAGACACCAATAAATTGAGACAGGTTCATAAAGCTGTGACAGCATTGGAAAACAGGCCTCATGGTGAAAGACAAAAAGTATTCCACAGTGAGTGGTCAGCAGAAGAGCACTGAAAAATCACCTTGACCAGTACGTAAACATTTCCAGAGAAAACACACCAAAAAATATACAATGCTTGGGCTTTAGTGCTCCACACAGTTTTTTTTTCCTTTATTTTAAATTGCTGTTTTCTCCAGGAAGAATAATTGCCCATCACAGACACTGCTAGGTACTGTTCTGTTGGGTTTTTTTGGTTTTTTTTTTTTTTTTTTTTGTGACATCACTGGGGATTTTAAAATTAGAATTAGAGTAATTTTTTTTTCCAGAAGATACCCTAGTGTAAAAGTTAGGCATGCTGGGACCTGGGCTTTGCAGAGGACCATAGTGCCATTTATAGTCCTATTTTGAAGCAACTTGTAAAGAATGTTCTATGAATAATGTCCTTGAGGAAGTCATAAATTACAATGAAGTTCGGTTTGTGCCTCTCTGTCGCCCATAGTGTCTGGGCACCTGAGGAAGAAGGAGAGGTGTGAGGTCTGAATCTACCATGCTGTGCTCCTTTTGTTAGAAAATGCTGTGTAGCGTTGTTATTGTTTCTGGGATCTAGTTTGTTGAAGCTGTCTGTTGCCCATTAGAATAGATGTCTCATGGTGGCATTTTCCTCAATTTCTCCAGAGATCCTGGAGTGTGGGACAAGGAGCATCCAGTGAAGCTGTGCTGAGATAACAAGGAAGACTCCTCTGTGCAGTGACACGTGTAATTGAGCACTCTGTCTTTCTAGCAACATGTGTCCTTTTAGAAATACAAGTAAGTTTCTGTGGGTGTTACCACAGATTTAGTTGGATCAGATTCAATGGTGGGAGCTCTCGTGTGGATGAAGTTTCAGCTAGTTCAGAAGTTTGTTAGCAATACACATAATCTTTCTGAAGATGAAGGAAATTTCTAGAACCTTTCTATAAATGTGCCAATGCATATCCCCACTCCTGAGTGTGGTTATATCTCCTCGGACACATTTCTTTCTGGTGCTTATCTGAGGTCTGTGAAAAGTAAAATGACGTATTGATCCCATAGGAATTTACTTATTGCAATATTCTAGCTTGCAATTAAATATCACTCAAATTATTTATCAAGCATATTTCCATCCCTCTCACTTATAGTTTGGAGGAGAAGGAAGACACAAATCTGGATCCTTTGAATAAATTTGCATTTTTCCAATAGCTCAGTAAAATAATGCAGATTTAAACCGTCTGTCCTCGATGTCTGTAAGGGTGGAAAATGTCTGAAATTGACCTGCAAGACAGCTCCAAAAGTGTCAATGTCAAACCTTCTAGATTTGTCAATGAAGGAAATTTTTCTGCTAGTATATAGGTAAGGTTATTTGGTTTTGCTTCTTTCCATCCAGTAGTTGCAGTTAGACTGTTATAATTTGCCTTGCTAACATTTGGAGTGTTCTAGGAAGGTGGCTTGTTTCTTGTGGGATTTTTAACTCGTGAATCATTACAGAGAAGTGGACAAACCTTTCTTTGGGCTGTAAGCTAGGGTTTTTTTTTAGGTAGGCACTTGTAAGAATATGTCAATAGAAGTGATAAAACTTCTATGTTAAAAAAGATTTGGTTTCCGCAACAGAAACTTTAACTGAGTTTATGGCAGCTTGCATGTCTTCTGCCCTAGATAAAATTTCATGCTTATTCATATACTAGAAACCTGAAGAAAACTTAGTGGAGTATGTGACACACTGATCTTCAGCGTACATACCTTTTGGTCCAACTGTCTTGGGTGTCATTGAGCTGACACAGTACTGAAATGCTGAAGTGCTGAGTCAAATGAGCAGGTTTCATGGTGATTTTTCTGAAACTATCAGTTTTTAGAAACTAAATATAACTTAAATATCAGACTGAAAGTTTTTGTTTGAAACATTTTCTTTACAAAACCACTTGATAAACACTTCACTGAAGGAACCTTGCAATTATAGAATATTAATGCTGTTGAGTTGAAAACATCTACAAAACAGAGGATGCTAACAGATTCTGTTAGGATATGTCACAACTGATTTTTCTAATTAGAGGGGTACATGACAAATTTATACAAGGCATAAATTGGATTGACTCATAAGTAGCTATTATTTGCTTAATGTTAAGGAAATGCTGCTGTTGGAAGGAAAAAAAAAATCAGATCATGCTTAAACTGAAAATAGCATCCAGAAGTGTTTGTAAAGTGTGATGCTGAAAGCTCGATTATCCCTATTATGATGATGTGGTTTGCTCTAATGTGGATTCATGACAAAAATGTGTTGGCTGCTTTCAGCAATATGTGCTTTCTGTAATTGCTCTTAGTCTGGCAGGGATTTTCAGGCTCTGTAAAGGTTAAAAACTTTTCCTTTTTGTCCTGTGAAATCTGTGGTTGAGGAAATCTTTTAACAGATGAGAAAAATCCCAACCAACTTACCAAACTTCTTATCTGTGGTAAACTAAATATATTCATATCTTATTCTTGTGTTGTGTTGATATGACTATAGATTTCAGTCTTAGCTTTTTGATGTCTAGTCTCAAAAAGGGCAGAATGAGAAACAGCAGTGCTCTACAAGCATTGCAAAGAAGGAAAGAACAGTTACTGCGAAAACAGCTTCTGCACAGTCCTGCCATTATCCGAAGAGGGAATCAAGGCCTATTCCACAGTCTTCCTTTTGGCAAAGACCAATGTAGCCCATGTAGCTCTTACATTCCTGCTGTCATCCTTGTACCTCTGTTCACTGACTGAATTGTCTAAAATAGGCATGAATCGGATGACAAAAGTTCTAGGATAAAAAAAAAAAGTAGATGATGAACATATTTCCTGTGACTTACAATTCTTTCTTGAGCTGGCTCAGAGTTTTAAAGTGTATTGGTATGAAAACAGAGGAAATTCTGCTTTCTTTTTTTGGTGGGCTTCTTCATTTGAGAAGCTCATCCCAAACCCACTGCTTTTGTTGAGAGCTTCTTGTTACCAGCTGATTTTTCACCAGCTGTAGGTCTAATGAATATATTGTGTGTCATATTGATTAATCATGTGATGTTTCCCATACTCTGTATTAACGTGGTATTCACTTCAGTGTGAAGATACTGTTTGCATGCTTTGTGAGAGTAAGAAAGTTGAAGTCAGCTTTACGACCAACTTTCACGTAGATCTTTTTCTGCTCTCCTTGCTATGCTTTACTTGTGTACTCACTGTATTGCACTGAAACAGCAGAACAATCACCCCCACATTTTACTTCATTTTTTTTAAGATAAAGGAATGTTTGCAAGAGAAAGTTATAAGATACATCTGTAAATATCCAATTTGATTTCAAACCTTAACTTCTGGGAAGGTTAGAAAGAAACACAAAAATAACAAACAACCTTCTGAACAGGGTGTATGTTTCATTTGTATTTTTAGGATGTTGCAAAGAATCTTCTTTACTCTTAAAAGCCCTACACAAACACTTCATGGTTACTACATGACCTTGTATCCATAAAAAACAATGCCTATAAATCTGATATCTCAACTCTGGTGTACTCTTTCTAAAGGATGCTGTAATATTTCTGGTTTAAAATGATGTTTGCAACCCATACTTCAACCACATATGTAAAATTACTTCCCTCCCACTCCCCAAAGTACTAATTTTGCATGCTAATCTTGATTCTGTATATACTGAATAAATTCTGGCATGTTTCACTGTATGTGTATTAAACTAACTTAAACTCTTTTATAGTTAAGTACAAAGGCAGTAACCTGCTGCAAGTAGAACAGTGTGTGAAATAACAATGTAGTATACTACCAGATATTATATGGTTCATTAACATGTTTCCCAAATATATGGTACCCATATGCATACTTCTTTTTCAGACAAAGAATTAGAGCGTAAACATAGAGAGTCTTCCTCTTTCTGTGTTGCCTAATGCTGCAATCAGAATTGGCTTGTTTTCTGGAGTAATCCATCATGTTGATTTACAAGTGCTGCTGCCGCCTGTGTCGTCCTAATAGGAAGCTCATGATATCTGTACTTATGCTGAAAGCAAGCCAGCAGCGTAAAACACATGATTACTAGGTGATATACAATCAGTGGATAAGGTAAGAGAAGGTTGTGTAAGATTCTGGACAATTTCTGGATCTCAGTAAATGAGCTAGAATTACTTGATTCTCTTCTCATAAAAATGTCATCTCCTGGGAGAGACTTAACGCTCAGCCTGATCACAGTGTATTGTGTGTTCCTGACTGCATCACAAACTCAACAGGAAAGTTGTAATTGGTTGGTTGTTTCTTTCCTACTGCCATGTATATGTCTGCTTTTGGCATGGGACAGCTAAAGCCTCTTTACTGATCACTGTGAAGATTGATGAGCGATGTTGTGGAAACTTCTTTGAATCCCTTTCTGTTCTACTCCCTAGTGAATTTGATTTCTGAAATGAAGCATTTGATTTTGCTGTTCTGAACGCAAGACTCTTTCAAATACATTTTCTCTTGCTCCTTTTTTCTTCCTAAATTCAAGATCTCAGTATCTTTTATGTGAATTGGAAGCTACATTTTACTTCCGTTTGCCTTCTGTCATTTCTCTACTTTTATCTCCAGAAAAACCTCTAATTTTTAAGTTGGAAGATAACTTGTGGTTTTTTTTTTCAGTTGAAGGCCCGTTCAGAAAAGGCTTTTGCAGAGAACACTGTGCAAAATGCAAAATAACATGCAAAACCCCCTTATTTTAAGTTTCTTTTAAGGGATCAAAGCCATTAGTCACTTCTGGAATCTAAATGGTAACAACAAAAGCAGAGGCTGCTTAAGCTCAAAGTTTTGTCTGTTCTTTTAAAACTGATCCAATGCAGTATGTCCCTTAGGTTAGTAAATGGCAGGGTTAAAAGGTGCTTATGTCTTCTTTGTATAGTTCATCTTTACAGAAAGAAGTCAGAAATATTTGCTGCCTTTTAGAGAAGTGGAAACTCTAAGAGGTTGGTACTCCAGCATACGCCTGCAGGAGTGCAAGGCCTCTAAGAATGATTCAGTATCCTAATGACCGCTTGACCAAGAAAGTGTCCTGTTTTAGGCATTTCTTATGTATACTTTGGACCTCAGTTTTTGGATGACTGCTGATTTCAGCATCAGATTTTTGTAGCTTGAGCTTAAGTGCTGTGTTTTGAGTGTTTTGATGGAACTTTTTAACTTTAAATGTCCGTTTCTCACAGTAGGCTGTGAAAGGCGATGGCCTTAAGGACATCTAAGGGGTTGGTAGAATTTACAATCTCTGACTGTTCTTAGAGGCCCTAGTGAACTACTGAGGATTACAACCTATGAGTTTGCCTCTTCCAAGTAGCATTGTTTGTTAGTTAGGGTTTGAGATATCCTCCCCCCACAGCATTTGTCGTCAGGAGGAGGTGATGCAAACAGGATAACCTCTACCAGTACCAATGGCAAAAAGCCCGGGATAAATGTGACCGACTGTGACATGGAGATTTCTTAATAATATATGCCATGGTTATGCTCTGTGAAAACTTAATCAATTTTATATAGCTGACAGCTTCTTTAATCTAGATTTCTTTTTTTTTTTTTCCTGAGAATTAATTTGTGTAGTCCTCTGATAAGGAAATGTCTTGTTTTGCAGAGACTAGTCTGCTCAAAATATCTGCCACTTCTATAGCAACGGGACGGAAGCTTCAGGAGATGAGTTCTTTTTCAATTTCAACTATAAATTGGATTTACTCATTGAAGTTACAGGTGTTATGTTCTGTAACAAAACCCGTGCTTTGGATTTCTGTCCCACAGCCGGGAAGTACTTAATTATCTACAATGTGAACAAGTAAACTTAAAGACAGCAGAAACCTAAAGTTTGTTTTGGAAACGAGATGTTTGTCTGCCCTCTGTTTAGTCATTTGTCTTTTTAGCTCAACTTTCTTGCGAATCTGGGACCAGTTGATTTCATGGTAGGAATAAGCTAAAGTATATGTGTGTTCCTCATGTAGTATTTTGAAAACATGTCTAAAAATAGTAAAATTACAGTCAAATGAAGGGGCTCAGCAAGTAGCAAGTAGCCAGGATGTTGATTTCATGGTAGGAATAAGCTAAAGTATATGTGTGTTCCTCATGTAGTATTTTGAAAACATGTCTAAAAATAGTAAAATTACAGTCAAATGAAGGGGCTCAGCAAGTAGCAAGTAGCCAGGATGTTTAGTAAGATCACAGTGTGACTATGTAACTCACTTTTCTACTGAAGCTGAGAAATCTTGAGCTGTGACTAAAGATTGCGGTTAGGGCATTGGAACTTTTCAGTTCACATTGAAATACTTTGGATGCTTTTGAAGGAAATCATGTTGATCCTTTTGATTTTAAAACTCAGCCGTTTCAGTTTTCTTTTACGTAGCAAGTAACTAAAACAGGTCTTGATTTTTTTTTTCACATGATTGAAATCACACTTTGTAAGCTTTCTCGTGTTTCAGCCTTCCATATTTGGGTGAAACCATGTAGGTGTGTGTGAAGGTAATCTGTCAGATGCTATTTGCTAATTTGGGTAGGATAATGTATTAAAGCAGTTTAGTTAGCATTAAGATACATAAGTGTGACGTTACATGTGTGATGCCTCAGCTCAGAATTTGGGCTTTTACTGAAACAAAAATGGGAACTATTCTGCTGAAACTACAAATATTTTTCATAGTATATGTTTACAGAATAACTTAATAACACATGTGTAATATAACAAATCTTGTTTCCTGAAGGAAGTGCTCTTGCTTCAAGAGCAGAGAGTTGAAACTTTGTTTTTTTTTTTTTTTTAATTTGATGCACGAAAGGGCATGTGAAGACAGGAAGATCCATAAATAATACTGAGGTCCTAGGCAGCTTGCCATTGTTACAGCATATTTTATAAACAACCATAAATAACACTTACTGCAGTGTATCAGAGACACTTATACTATGCCATCAGCACCATTGTTCTGATTTACTGGGGTCTTTGAAGAAAAGAAATACTCACCTGTCATGCCAAACTGCAAAGCTCTAATATGGTTGATATTTTTATCTCAGGGTTCATTGCGTTTGGCTCTTGTTTTCTGTGATTTTCTACTTATTTTCTGTTTCAAAATACACTCAAGATAAGTTTGGGATTTTTTGATTTTAGTCAAAATCCTAAATAAGAACAATGTTCTTAGGAGGAGACTCTGGTTGTTTTTTTCTTGTCTCTCTTTTGGAAGTTTCTTAAGGAGCAGTAGCAAAATAACAGGGATTAGAGGAATAGTAGGAAAGTGATGGGGACTGAGGACAGAAGAATTCTTAAGAAAAGGCTACCAGGTACTTGTTTCTGTGACACAGTGTGGTGAGGCTCTGGTGTCTTTCTAGAGGAGAAGTGGTGGGATAGAAAAAATGGCACAGTGGACTCTTCAGTAACATATGCCAAAAAGCTTCACTGCCGAAGGAGTGACCCTAGGAAATTTTTTGACTGAAGCTTCTAATTTAAGGAGGTTTTTGACAACTTCTTGCTTCCCAAATGGCTCTTTGTCTATTGAAGTCTAAGATCTGTCCTTTTATTGAAAGAAAATCCCATCCAGATGTAACTCAACTGAAAATTACTTGCCAAAATTAACTGAATAGAATCCAGTCCCTATTAGACCTATTGATTCAATGGACTAATTCAGATTTGATAGGTACAGATTCACTGGGTTAAAAATAATACAAAGAAAAATTAGACAGACAATTGTCATTCTCTATAGAATCTCAAAGTCCAATTCTGAAACCTATGCTGCTAAAAATTATTTAAGTTATTAAAGTTAATACTAAAAAACCTCAGGAGAAAGATGTGATTTTCATATAAGTGAAAGTCCTTTTCTTCTGTCTTTTTTTTGCCCCCTTTCCCTGATTATGGCATATGATTCAGGGAAAAATGATTCTTAAAAACAATCTCTTTTTGTTATACTGATATGAATGATGTTCTAGTGAAAATTATGTGTTAAGGTATCGTGTTGCCTAGCAAAAATGTCAGAACTGCCTGTGGGAAGTGCAAATTATTGAATAAATTTATTGTAATTTTTCTGACAGATGAATTCCAGAGAAGAAATATTAAAGACAGAAAAAAAGAATCAAGTGTCTGTCTTTATTGAGCATTGTATTCTGACTCTGTCATTTTCTCAGAACCCAAATTACTTGGCTCAGGTTTAATTAGGGGTTAAAAAAATAGGTTGCAATTCCAAATCAATGCCAATTTACGACAATTTCTGGAACCTGATAATTGTCTCTGTTTCATAATTGAAAATATAAGGAATGTTCTTTGACTTCTGTTGTATGCCATAACTGCTTGTGGCAAGCACCAAACCTCTGCTTTGGCCCTGAGACAGGATACAAAATACCCAGTGAGCGCTGGGCAGTACATGGGACAGCACAGATGGTGGGTGCAGAGTCAGAGACTCAGATCCCAGTGCAGTGGGGCTGTGTTAGAGTGGGCATTTTGCTATGTTGATGTAGCTGGGTTAGCTTGTGGCTGGCAGCAGCTCAGGTGATCCTTTGCTCTTCATCATGTGATGTAGGCAGGCGTCAGGTTTTTGGTCAGTTAATTTTGTAATAGTTTGGACTCAACTTTGGGTCACTGCTAGTTGAAGGCCGTGGGTTTGCATCATCCTGACAGAGCAGAGCTCTGAGAGCTGCGTGAGTTTGTTTTAGCCAGCCCTGCTTGGGACCTATTTTTCTGAGTCCAGCAGCCTTATGCCTATGGCCTGCCCAGCTGTAGCTTCAGCTTCGTGAGTACCAGAGCTGGGAAAGGGCTGGCAGCCCCAAGATGTTGATGCATCACAGCTTGGGGTGTCAGTCATATGGATGAAAACTCAGATACTGGTGTCAACTTAGGCTTGGGAAGCACATGAGCACCCACTAACAGTGCCTGGCATCCAGTGGGAAGGAAGCAGAAAGTGGTAAGAATCTGTCAAAGTTAACCTAAGTGTAACCAAAGCTTCCCTTCACACAGAAAAGATCTTCCTTCCTTCCCTGCCCTTTCCACCATTCTGTAAACACCATGTTCATCCTGGCAAAGACCTCAGCATACTGGTGACTCACCTGGTTGAACACTGAGGTGCTTAGTCCATATGGTGCTCTATATTTTTCTAGAAGAATTTGCAGCAGCTTGATTAAGTGTAATTGAGTCAATTCATCAAAAGCTCTGCTTATAACCTTGTGGTACTTCAGACATGATGTAATGAATTTATATTTTATTCTTCTTTATTGCCTTTACTTATAGGAAAGACTTGCAGCATAAACTGCCAGGGTAAATGTACTACCCTGGATGATGTCTGGAAGGGGAAAGTCTGTTAGGACAATGGATCATAGCCTAGGTCATTCTTTACCCTGTGTATATCTTGAAAACTTTCCCCAACTCTTGATTTTCTTGCTATTTTGGGTGTTAACTTTAGGTATCTACTTGGATATACAATTCCCTGATGAATTAAATATGCATATAGAGATTCTTACGGCTTGCAGAATGCTCTCAACAGAAGTGCCCAAGGTTTTAATGGCATGCGAAGTACACATTATACTCTTTATTGCTATTCTGTGCCTCTGCTCTCTATAGTTTCTGACTGAGGAGAATTTATCTTGGCAAGAAATGACCAGATTTATTGTTTGGTGTCCTTCCTCAGGTAGCAGTTCTATCTCTTCCCTGAACATACATTCCTTAACAAAAATCTTGCCTATACTACTGTGTTTTAGCCATTTAGAGGTTGGTTGTGACAACTGTCAGTGGAAACATCTTCTTTTCTCCTAGCATAAAAATTAAAAATAGAGGAAATTTGTTTAACAAAATCTTAAGGTCAGTGCAAGGATTGATTAGTTGTTTGAAGACTGCATTAACATGTTTGAGTCCACATTAGACCTTATAACCTTTATAATATAAGGTTATATTATATATTATTATAAGATTACCATCTTTCAGATTTCAGAACTTCTGTTGACACAAAGCTGAGTGGGAGCATAGACCTGTTTGAGAGCAGCAAGGCTTTTCAGAGGGCCCTGCCCTGGATGGAGCAATGGGCCGAGGCCAGTGGTGTGAGGGTCCTTTACTTAGGCCATACCAAGCCCAAGGAACGTTACAGTCTTGGGGATGTGTGGATGGAAAGTTGCCTGGGAAAAAGGACTGGGGGGTGGTTGATCAACAATGTCTGAACATGAGCCAGCAATGTGTCCAGGTGGACAAGAAGGCCAGTGGCATCCTGGCTTGTATCAACACTAGAACGGCAGCAGGACCAGGGCAGTGATTGTTCACCTGGTGACGCCACACCTTCAGTGCTATATCCACTGTTGGGCCCCTCACTGCAGGAGGGACACTTAGGGACTGTAGCATGGTCAGAGCTGGGCAACTGAGCTGGAGAAGGGGCTGGAGAATGAGTCTGCGGGGGAGCAGCTGAAGAAGTTGCAGTTATTTAGTCTGAAGAAGGCTAAGAGGATATTTGGTCACTCTCTACAACTACCTGACAGGAGGTTGTAGGGAGATGGGAGTCGATCTCTGCTCTCAAGTCATGAATGACAGGAAAAGAGGGAATGGCCTCAAGTTGTGCCAAAGAAGGTTTAGATTGGTACTGAGGCAGAACTTTTTCCCTGAGAGGGTTGTCAGCCCCTGTGCCAGGCTGCCCAGGGAGCTGGGGGAGTCCCCATCCCTCGAGGGTTCCCTAAGCTGTGGATCTGAGGTGCTGAGGGCCATGGGTTAGTGGTGGGCTTAGCAGTGTGAGAGGAGGGATTGGACTCAATCTTAAAGGTCTTCTCTGAATGTAATGATTCTATGAAATGGAGATTTATGTTTCTGTCTCCTCTCATAAGTTATGTTACTATGTAAGAGTTTTCTCTCAGTTCTTCACCTCTCCTCATTTCTTGAAAAATGAACAAAAAAAGGAACCCTTTGGGTGTGTGTGTCAGGGCCCTGAGGACACTAATAGACCTTAATGGCCATGACAGAGCTCACCTGGGGCCTCCAGCCTCTGCCTGCCCAGGGCCTGTTAGCTGAGCCCTGTGCTGTGTTGAAGTCAAACAAATGTATTACCAGCTAGCCGTAAATTTAGTGAAACATAAAAATATTTCCACTCATAGGCTTGTGATTGTGCAACAAATATGCTAACTGAGGCCCTGGCATGCAGGGAGCGCTTTGTAGAGAGATTAAGTAACGTGAGGGTAGCTTTCTTCCCAGCAGAGGAGACAGCCAATTTATAGATGGAGAAATCGATGTCAGATGAGGAATACATTATGTGTTTGCAGATCAGCAAAGCGTGTTATTGTCGTTAGGTCAGGAGTGGCCAGCTTCATTCTCCCCTCAGTACTGAACACCTTAATTAGAGAAACCTTCCTGAAACTTGTGGCATCCTGATATTTGCTGTAGGGGTGGTATGAATTTACAGCATCCTAAATGAAGTAAGTTCCAGGCTTCTGGTTTGCTAGATGAAAAATAAATTTCTCAAAGCAGTGAATCACAATTAATGAACAACCATGCGACAGTTATTGACAATCCCTTCAGAATCTCCCTACACAGTGGCAAGGTGCATTCTTCTAATAAGGCCTAACGTGACATAACGTTCTATCTGAAGGACCTTCTTGCTTTATTAATCTCATTACGACCACTCGAATTGCTACATCCTCTGCAATGATTAGAACATTTGACTCCCAAGTGTGATATTATAATGAGGATGGAGTTCACAGAATAAGGCACTGTATCATTCTGCAAAGGCTGTCAGCAATAAATCAAACTCCACAGTGTTTCCCTGTTTCCCAAACTCAAAAATTTTACATGCATACCTGTATGTGCAGGCTCCCAAATCCAACTAAGAATCCTCTTGTGGAAAATATATTTTCTCATATTTAAATCTTAAAAAAAATAGATGCCTTGAGCACCAATTTAAAAAGGAGCACGGTTAACTCAGAGTTATGTGAAGTGCCAAGCTAAAATTGACCACTTGTAATGTAGTGTGCCCTCTTTTTCCAACCATGTGTATATTTTTAGGAAGAATTGTGAGTGAGCATACCAGCCATATTCCAATCTGATGTTATATACTTCCTCTTTTCTCTACACTTTTCCTGTACTTGAAAGTATACAAACTGTTCTTCGTTTTCTTGACTGTATTACTGCTCAGTGTGAGGATATCATTAAATAGATACTCAGAAATATATTTTCATTAAAAAAGAAAAATATTCATTTCTTATTTAAAAAGATCCTGTATGAAATTTGGAATCCATCTTGTTTGTAAGTAATAAAGCCAACCAAAAGAAATATAGGAAATACAATTTTATTCTGTCACTTTTTCTTCTGCAGGGATATTAAGGAAGAGAAACTTCTTCAACATGGCAATCTAGAATAAAAAAGCATAACGCATGTTGGTCAAGCAGTCCTGAGGTATGAAATGAGTTACTGACTGGAACTGAGAATAATCATTTTTCTGCAGACCTTCCCTCTCTGTTTTTTCAGCTGAATGGAAAGGGTTGTGTTATTTCCCATAGAAAAGGTTAACCCAGTGTTTTCCTGGTTTAAGACAAATTTCTGTGGGTAAAATTGCTGCCTTAAGAGGCTTCAGCCTCGTCTCTTCTCAGCATGGTTTTCTGCCAGCAGTTCATCTGTCCCAGCACCAAAGACACAGTGACTTCAATTAACTGCACATTCAGGAGGGAATTTTTTATATTCTCCTTTTTTGGTTTAATTACCTGTGTAATGGATATATCCAACTACCCATGCTAAGCATAATAGAATTCTGTATAATTAGGTGGAAAAAACAGTGGATACTCAGTGCAACTTAAAAAAAATATGGAAAAACTCCTGCTTTTGAAACCTCCTGGGATATATTCATCAGCTGTGTTCCCCCCAGTGAACCTGGGGGATATTTTGGATAAAATTATTCTACAGGGGACTTTGTCTAGGCCTATAGGCCTCCTGTCCTTTCAGATGAACTTCTTGCCAAATTACCTCTTGACTTAAATGAGTCAAATATTGCTAAGACTTTTGCCTTGCTATTTGCAATAATTCTGCTGTTGCAAAATACTAGAGGGAGTGGCAAAGTAATATTTTCAAGCCTGGAATAGAAAAGTGGAATTTATTTATCGATGAGGTAGAGAAACCACCATCTGTCATCTTGGGTTTAGTCTTGTAAGACACGGCAGTGTGTAAGAATGTTGTAAAAACCTATCAGGACGTCACTCTCTGCACTCTTGAGTGTTTCATATGCTCTTTCCTCATCCCCTGATTAACTAAGGCAAAAAAGCAGAATCAAAAAGATCGACTGTGATCAACTATTTTGAGAAAGCCAGGAAAAAATGCTGAGATATACTGATAGATTTTCCTGAGGGTCATTTTTACTATTAATTCTTTGTTTTATAAAGTCACTTTCCTATGATGCTATTTGAAGCCTTCTTATGTACTGAAAATAATTTCCTTTATTGCATGGAAGGGTTTGGTAGCTCTTGCAAGCTATAAGATTTTGTAATTACATCATTGTTATTCAGTTGTCAAGCTAACTGAATTTTCCACTTGGTCTAGGATTGGGTAGAATTTGTCTCATTAGTCTTAATAAAAGAGAGCCAGCAGTTGCATCTGGAGGGATCATATTCTTCTTAATGTTCCTTGAAAACAGAACTGCTTCAGGTCATTGTAATACATGTGTGTGATACATAAATACTTTATCACTTTGGGCTAAAGCTAGCTGTTTTGGTTTGGGACATTGACTCAAATGTCAATAATGAGCTTGACTTCCATATTTCTGCATAGTTTTCAGGTTCTATTTTAATTTCATGCTTAGTGTTAAGGGAAGTTCTGCTTTGTTCTGTGGCAGAGAAATTCATACATGATATACAAGGCAATCAGAATCTTGTCAAGAAGACAAGAAAGATGCTGTTCAGGTTCCAGGGAAAAGTTTTCAGAAAGGAAGTCATGGATGGAATAAGGAGGTCTAAAATTCATTTTCCTATTCTTATTTCTTAGCCTGTTCTTATTTCTTAGTGTGTTAAAGTTATAACTGCACTGGTGCAAAACCAGGGTGATAACTCCTCTTATGCCTTGTGGAGGTAGAAAAAGGAGGGATGGCAGGCTTAAAATTATTTGTTGCTACAGTGGATTATTTTTTTTCTCTTGAGTCATAAAGACAGTTTATCACATGTCCTAGAAGCCGATGATATATCTAGTTAGTTAGTGAGCAAAATCAGATAAATCAGACCAAGGTGTGTTGATCTGCTTGTATGAAAGTCTGTTATTAACATTTTAAGGTTAATGTTTGCTTACTTTATTGTGACTTGGTATCTTTTGTCTGAAATGATCATACATGGTAGACAAAAGAGAATTTGAAGTTATTACTCAAGAAAACAAATAGATAAAATGAGGAGGCAAAAGGATTCCATGCATTGATTGTGAATGCTCAAGAAGATCTTGCATGGTGCTATTTTTAATCTATCCATACACTAGGATCTCACTTCAAAAACTTTTCAAGTGTTGTGTTGCCAGTAGTCAGTTCTGACTTAGGCCATCAGCTGCTATCGCCTCTTTTCTATTTTACTTTAATTAGTTGTTGTTTAATTCTAAAGCATATAGACTGTGTCTATACCAATAGAACACTACTTTAGTCTAGTGGAAAATGTCCCTGCCCATGACAGGGGGTTGGAACTAGATGAGCTTTAAGACCTGTTCCAATTCAATCCATTCTGTGATTGTTTTGGCCTCACCAAAACACTGAAGTTATTAGAAGGATAAACATACTTGTAAGTGAACAGAGTACCTTGGAGTTATTGAAAGAGTATGATGTATATACATAGTGTAGTTTTCTGTGTCTGTAATGAAATGTAATAGAAGTGTTGGTGGAGTGCCGTTATAAGACAATGCCAGGTGCCAGAGGCACACAGCATGATTTGCTATTTAGCTAATCCTATTAGATATGTGTTTGTGGGCTTGTGGCAAATGTCCTATTGACAATGCTGTAACTCCTTCAAGGCCACAGCTTCTGCATCTTAATTCATTTGAGCCACAGAACTCCCACTTGAAAAGCTTCTCCAAAAGGTGTGCTTTTTGGGGTTTTTTGGGGTGCATAATTTATATAACTCGTATTTCTCTGTATTCCTGCATTAATGACAATTTAGGATTTTTAAAAGACAAGCCTAGAAAAGCTGATGCTGAGAAAAGAAGGGAAATCCATGTGTTTAGTTTGTACATATATGATGCTGGTATTGAGATGGATTATTTGCCAAACTTTAAGCAGTTATAATAACTGACATTGTAAGCCTGTATGTTCTGATCATTCATTTCTTATGACTGTCATTATATCCTGCTTCCTTGCAGCTCCTCTCTTCATCTTCAAAATTCCCTACACACGTGCTCTGTGTAGTTGAAGTCAATGGTTTTCCATGACAGCTCCCATCAGAACTCTCATGGGCCTGTTTATTTCTGAAGTTTAGCGTAGATCAGCCCTTTCCCCACTGAGCTCTTACCAGACTCCTCCTTGCATCCTTTCATTACAGAACAATATGTGTCCCTTCTGTTATTGTCCTGGTGTGTTTTTGTCCAAGATGTAATGTGAATTAGGTTGCATGGCACCTGAAAGAGTTACAATCTCAGTATGACAGAAGTTCAACTCTCATGTGGTAATTGTTCCTCAGCATCTGCATAACTAGCTCTCACTAAATTTAGGTATTCCCATTTTAAGTTTATGAATATATATGTCAAGTAAGGCTGGCTTCTGCTTTACTTGAAACTACCTCTGAGTTCTATGGGATTAAAGAGGACAGGCTCTAACTGGTGATTTAATTTGTAGTCCCTTTGGGACAATGAACAGACTTTTTTAGTTAACTCCACCTGTTTTCACTTCTGTATCCTTGTGATTATTCTGAAGGAGAGGAGAGTAAGCAGTGGTAAAAGCTATCAGAATTTTAGTGCCTGATTGGCTTTTTCTGTAGTTTTGTTCTCCACTTCTTACCATGTCATTTAAATAGCCACTAAGAGCTCTATTAAAAAGTTCTTTGATCAGGGTCAAAGAATTATTAAACCCAGCAAACTAAAAGTAGAATTGTCAACCAGATGCTTGGAAGAAATGAGCACCATTTGGCTGTGAATTACCTTTAACCAAGATTTAATTACAATATTCGTTACTTCAGAGACTAGGAAGATTCAATATGACAGTCTTAAGGGACCAATAGTAATAAAATAATGAATGAAAAATTCTTAAAAAATCAGCCAAGTGAGACAGTATATCTCTATCAGTAAAGCAAACTGTCAGCATTACAGCAGTCATTCTGTTTCAAACATGTTTTGTATAAGGTTTAGAAATAAAAGGATAGAGACCACTGAAAACCACTGAAATATATTTGTGCTTCTGCTAAATACTCAAGGTGGTTATTCTGTTAGTTAGGAGTACTTTCTGCTAATTCGGGTCAATTGTATATACATCTTACTGTAATCATGATAAGTGTTTATTCCTTAATGGCCCAGTTCCACTGCTATCACACCAGTGACATAAACCCATCTAATAAGTGATAGAAAAGCCCAAAGGTCAAGGGTCTGCTTTTGCAAAATACATCCGATGTGCCTGATGATAACATCCTTTCATGCAAATTGCAGCAGCCATTACTTGATTTTTGTTTTAAAGTAGGTAAGTAACATGTGAGCCACTTAGGATTCTGTAGCAGAAGAATAGTTTTAATTCAGTTATAATTTCTGCAGCATTTGTTTTTATTTCTGTTTCATGGTAGGAAATACATTTAAGAAGCTGCATATCAGCTCTGGGTATCTCACATATAAACTGTAAAACTGAACCGAGGTTCAAGTGGCAAATAGTTGTTACCCAAACATCAGCCTTTTCTGAAACTGCACTTGCCTGGCATTGACAGTTTTGTTTGCACTATGCTATGAGATACCAACATCAATCTATTACTGTACATAAAAGCCACAACTTTTGTAGATCATATCATGTTGCCACTAAATAGTTTCAGGTGCTGTTTCTTGCTGTTACATACATCAAACTGATGAAATCATCATCACCTGTAAATAGCTTAGGCCTTTCTGAAGTACTCTGCTTCATCTCAATGAGGTTTATAATAACCCGTGGAAGAGAACAAAGGGTACTATTTCTTAAAACAGCATTTTCAGTGTAATTCTTACAGCTTGCTACCGCATCTACTTTATCTTTTTTTTTTTTCCCTACATCACATTAGTGAAACTACATTTTGAAGGCTGAAATGTATATTAAAAACACTTTTCCTTCCCATCTAAAAGATGGGATTTTTTTTCATTCCTGAAGTGGCAGCCTTTCAGGTAACATTGTTTTATCAGTCAGTTAATCTGTTCAAGGTGTCATTTACTATTCATTCTGCATTAGGCATTTTCTTTTCTGTGTGTTATATATGTATGTATGTATGTGTAAAAAATAATGTAGTCCTGTTGGCTGCTATTATATCTTTCTTTCATTAAGTGTTTCATTTACTGCCACATGTCCCTAAGGAGTAAGACTGCTTAGTTTCATTTGATTGGATGTTAAAATGTGTTTGGTGAATTGGGTCCACATCTCCTGTGACAGGAGTTCTACAGAAAGTTTTGGAAATGCCAAGATGCTCAGATAATTCTGTTTTCAAAGTCTGCTCCCAAAAAATGCACTAGATTTAAACTAAATAAGTGAAATGACACAGAAACTAAGTATTGTTCCCAGCATGTTTTCTGCAACAATGGCATATATCTCCTTTAAAGTCAAGCCCATACTTCTATGCTCCTCCATAAATCTACTTTAAATCAAAGAAGGAAGAGATGTGGGCAGAATATACAGAAATGGTAAATGCAAGTAATTTTTAATGGCAGTCATTAGATTGTTGTGCTTTGAAGGAAATACCTGCAATGAAAATTCCTGAAGTCATGTGCTCTGAGCTGTATGACGGTTAATAGCACTTCACTTATGAAAAAACTCTGAAATGTCTATATTTTCCTCACAGCCTAATATCAAGCTAGATGATAAATAACACAAAAGTAACTTTTGGACCCAAATATGGATTCAGCATTCTCTCTGATCAGGAGTTGTCTGTAAAAAATAGATCTTGGGATCTATTTTTATCTTGGGACTTGGCAGCTTGACTAAATATTTTGTGGGGTTCTTTGTACAGAGCCTAAATGATATGAACATTTTTTTCAAATACCTTGCATTAAACATCTACCTTGACCTGTGTATATGTAGAGAAATGAAGGGCTTTGTTTGCTTTGATTCACAGTATTTTGCTTCAGTAACTTAATCTATTAAAAATTAAAAAACACTCATTCTCAGGAAAGTTGCATTTCAGTGAATATAGTCTGACCAGATGATTGACATAAGAAGTCAGAGTGGATATTACTTAGAAATTAGGCTAATGATGTTTTTAAACAATATATATATGACCATGAAGGAAGATGAATACAGAATGACTGCTTAAGATTGACTTTCCGTTAGCAATATTTTGATTCTAGTGTTGTAACCTATGTTATCTGTATCATCCATGTGCAGAACATTGTCTTATCTCCTTTCACCTCTCAAGGTATTAACAATAGCATTACTTATTGTAAATAATATCAGCAATTCTGGAAGAAAGCAGAGAAAGAATTTATTTCTAAACCCAAAAATTGCTCTGGTATGTTCAGAGAGGACAGGTATCTGATCAAGAAAACAGGAAACTGAAATCTAAGTGATGTGAGGGTGTTTGTCTTGTTAGTGGAACAAAAAGAGATGATAAGGCTTAGTCATAAGTTCATTAACTCAATATTTAAGAAGAAAATATAATGAAAAGAAATACAAAATCAGTTCAATTATGAAGCAGGGTTTTTGTGAATTTGGAAGGATTTGACAGTGAATTCTTGTCAGTTTTCACAAACATAAAACAAGGAGTGATTTTAAATACTGGGAGAACGCAGATTGAAAAGCTATGTCCTATGGTTTTGCACAAAAAACTAATGATTTGCTATACTTTGCTGTTATTCTACTTGCAGTTTGCTGTTATCCCAGTTGTGGTAAGACTGAAATTACAGAACCTAAGTATATAAAAGTATTACTAACATTCACAATACATTTATCTTGAGCTCTAAGTGCAAGCATGCACTTCATACTACGTTTTAGTCCATATTTTCTCTCCACTTGGGCTGACTCTAAGTATTTATTATGTGTATTCAAGGCATATTAAGACACAGTTGAGGCACATTTGCAACTGCTATCATATTGATATTCAAAGAAAAGGCACCATTATTACCTGGCATGTATTTGGCAAGGTGCTATACTACATAAGTGGAATCGAGATTTTCATTCCTGTATGAGAAGATGCTCTGGCCAGCTCTATGCTGACGAAAAAAAAAAGAGAAAGAAAGGGAAGTGATGGCATAAACAGAGTTATTTCATTAAAAATATAGTATATCTGTGAACAGCACTATTCTAGATGTGCACAAATATGAAAAGAAATACTCTACATATATACATAGGACTAGAGTAGTTTAACAACACATACTATGTCACACAATTGATGCTCTTCCTCTCTTCACAAGGAGCCACCAGAATGTAGGTGGATTTTGAAATTTTATGAAATGGATGTGTCTGTCTGATGGGAGTAGTCTGGGCTTTATGACCCAGTATACCCTTCCCTCTCTGTGTCTGGTCCAGATAATATCTGCTTATTTCACAGTTTGCAGTGCTTACTAGTGTGAAGAATTCAAAGCCTTGCTTCTGTCTGAGCAATTCTTATTACTGGTGTTTGCAATAAAGATTCCTTTCCTTATATGCTTCCAGATCAAATGTTCTTTGTACCAATCATCCTATAAGCCAGATTCTACAGTAATACTAATATAGCCTTTGTTCTGTTTTAAAGAGCAACAAATTGTCCAAACTATACAACTTTTAACACAATAAAATTGAAAATAATAACATGGACAGTACGAAAACAAAGCTAATTGATGAAGTATAATAAATTTCATCATGCATATGATAAAATTGTACCTTGAGAACAACTGGTACATATGCCAAAATTAATTAAAGTAGAAATACTTTTCAGTATATTTCAGTAGATCTCCTTGTACTCCTTTACAGACAAGTATGATTTCCCTGTCACTAAGAATATGAATTCTGTATAATACCAACAGTTAAGTTTCTCTCAACCATAGCTGATGAATGTCACATGGATTATTACCAGGCCAGCTTGGTTGGAAATGATTTTCAGTAGTGTGATAGTATTTTCATTCCTTAGCAGAGTGAGTTTGTGTGGAGCATCCTCAGTTGCATCGTTTGGATATTTTTATAAGGCAACCAACTGTAAATGAGTCCAATCTCTTGTCTGTTGTTAGTTTAGATATGTTATCATTTTTGACACTCCTGTGTAGTGTTTTAGGAAGAAATAGTATATTTATATTTTTTTTCAAATTAAGATACATTCCTGATCGCAATTTTAAATTACTAGTGTCTGCTAGAAGTCTGAAGAATTTGACCTGAGATAAGATGCTTTTGTTGGAGAAGTTTAGGACTTGACCTTGAAATATTTTGGAATGGTTCCCAGAGACTACACAACATCTATATTTTGCTAATTTTAGTCACATTTGTAGGTAGATGTTGGAGTTATGTTCTTATCAGTATATTATGCTCTTCACTGTGAGCTTGCAGTTGACAATAGTAGTTATTTTGATTCCATCCAGATGTGTGATTCCATCTGTCTGGCTGTGAAATTTGGCCCGTGTATTCCCTGACTGTGTTACCTTCCATACCACAGTAGTACTGTGAAACCATATCCACTGGGAAGAGAAAATGGTTGTGATTGATGACTCAAGGAAATTTTAAAAAGCTCATTTCTATCATGTGGGGAGAAGTGGGAGAAGTATTTATTTCATTGTGCAAGGATTGTGAGACCTCTTCTGACACGTTGTGTACAGCCTGATTATTTGCATACAAGACTCATGCCAGTCAGAGTAACTATACGTATGGAGGAAGAGTTTGAGCTGCAAGTGCTTTCAGGGAAAGGGAGAGCTGATTGTATGAGAAAAGATGAAAGCCTGACTTATTTAGGCTGAGAGAAGTGTTTGCATGCTAAGATGATGACATTCTATAAATAGATTGATATTAAGAGGCAGGAAGGAAGGGAGAGGTTTTGTGTGTATGTGCATGCATAGGCAAAAGTCTAGCTTGGAGTGTAAGGATGAAGTAGTTTACTTTCAAACATTCATACCAAAGTTGAAATTATAAGTATGTATCTGCTAACATAGTGACGTGCTCAGTACTTCTCTGAGAGCTGGAGGCAGGGTTATGTTAGAAGACTGTTAGTGACAGTAAGTGCTCATGGCCTTTAACGTAGAATTTTTTGGGAAGGTGGATTTTTTTTTATTTTTTTTTTAATACCACTGTTGCCTGGAAGAAATAAGAATGTTCCTTCCATTTGTGTGTGATGGATATCCAGTTCTGATCAATGCTAAGGGAGAATGTTCTTTAGTTTGCTGGATTTGACCCATTCATTTTTTTATAGCATTTCGATAATGTAAACATTATTGACCAGCCCTTGATTTTCTGTCCTACCTAAGGCTTTTGAGTAATCTTATGTTAAGCAATTCTAAAGATTTTGTAAAAATCCATTGTTCTTAAATTGTTGTCATTCACTTTCTGTAAGTGTTTTCATGTGTTGATCTGTGCAAACAGTACAAGCTAGTCTTCAGCTTGAGATTTTTTTATGGAGATTATATTCCTGAGAGCATTTCAGAGATCTCTTGACTGTTGTATAAAAGCTGACTATACAGTGCTTCTGTAGCATCAGAGATTCTACCATCTAACAATGAAGCTGTTTCATAGGGTAAATTATAATGGCTTGAGAGTTTTACAGATTAGCTGGATGCTATTCACTCTAACACTATTTGAGAATATAAATTATATCATTTGAAGTGACTGTTTCCATTTTCTTGCTTTCAGGGTCAATGGGCATTTTGGGCCCGCTTGATACCACTTACTGAAAATTCCTTCTGAGAGTGGTTCGCTTGCCACTGAGAGAGAAGATTTGAAAAGCTGTACAAAAACAAGCACTTCCCAGAGATTCTATATTAGATGGTTTCCCATGAAATAAAGCAATATATTTAAGTACAAGGTTGGGAAGTGGGAATTTATGGCTCTCAATTCACTACATACCATACTTGAGATTGTCACATTACGTTGAATTCTGTGCATGTGGACATGTGCCTTCATAAATTCCTGGAGTAAGCAATGGAAATGGCATTTATCTCTTTTTCAATATGTAGAGTTTAGTTTTTGCATCCAATGATGTGCTGAATGACCTTTATAAGAAATAGAGATGAAACAGCATTCATTATGACACTGTTTTCCTGCCTATTATTGGTGGGCATTTTTTGTGGTTGTCTTTTGTCTTTCTGATATTGTAAATCACTTTTTTCTCTTATAGGATCATATAACTGAGAACATTCCAGAAATATGGGATTAAAAAATGAGGAATTTCTTTGTTATTTTTCTTGGTTTTTATAAATTAATGAATGAATCTTCATTCAGAAAAGTTTTAAGTTCATTCCTGCATGTTTCCAAACACGATGGATCACTCCTCTTTGTACTAAAGACTGAAGTGATGTAACTTAGTAATTATAGCTGGTGGGCTTTTTATAGTATAGTTTGTCAAATGATAGTGCACTTTTCACATACTAACAGCTGCTTTTGTGTAATCTACCTGCAAGCAGAATAAACTTACTACTACGTGGGTATGTGTCTATTTGTGTCAGTTCAATCAGATGTGTACAATGAAATCTGACTTGAGTTCTAAATGGAACTAACACCTAATTCAGTCTCAGGATAAATAAAGTGAAATCATGTGGGAGATGTTGTGTGAGTTATAATTCCCATCACCATCCCAAATCCATGGGGTATCTCCTTGTTATAGATCAACATAAATTCCTTGCGGAGACTTTGCACTTCAACATTCAAGGTTAATTCCGGATGACCCCAAACAACGTGAATATCAAGATATCACATGACTAACTTTTTTTGTGACAGTGGTACTTGAGCTTTAAGATAGTTTTGCTTAGCTTGTATCTGTAGATTTTTCAGGAAAGGATTCAAATAATTGATGAAAGTCTCATTTCATATTCCCAGATCAGCTGAGTAACTGATTTTCAGCCTTCTCCAAGGTGAGTTTTGTGCAAGTTTTAACCTGCATGCATTTTTGATACGTTTGGAAATTGACTTTCGTTTCCTGCATGCCTAAAATAATTCCGTGTCTTGTTAGATTAGTGCTATACATCATATTTACCTTAATAAGTTAAGAAAATGTCTTCAGAAATATCTCCCTTAGATCTAAATCTGGAATTGGGTCTTAAAGATTAATCAGGTAGTGGATAACATGCATTGCATAAGGTGGAAATACAGGCTCGAAATGATCCCGTTTAAAGCAGCGAAGTTAACCCTTGGTAATGATGTATTTTCACACTTTAATCATCTTTGATTTTAAACTTGGCTAATTGCCACTGGGGCTTGCACATGAAGTCTATTTTCAGTTTCTTCGGAAAATATTACTGAATTTAAACCCAATTAAAAGCTCTTAATCTGTCAGCTTCTGTGATTTCCTGCTCAGCCTTACAGTTGTATAAAGTAACATACATGCCACTGACAGAGGTCAGGTGACAGTTTTTCCCCAAATACGTTTTTCATTGGTTTGTTGTTATATTTTCTCCAGTTGCAAATATGGGTGTATAACCAAATGATATCCTCTCATGGTATCATTTTATGGTTCTTATGGAGAACAGTAAAGGAAAGCAGTAAAGACCAATATTTTGTTTTCAGTGAATGTCACCGTAAAGAATGAAGTCAGGCCTGAAGGCATGTGCTCAAATGAAACACACAATATGAATTGCACAGAAGACACAGGTGTTGGTGAGTTTCATCCTGTAATGGATAGCAAGGGTTAGGAACCATAATCCACTCCCCGTTGGCTAAGGTTGAAGTGCCACCTAACTCCCAGTTGTAATAGAGCTAGTAAAGGCAGTAGCAGTTAGTGTTTTCATCTGACACTAACATAAGGCTCATAGATTTGAAATATTTTATTGAAACCTCACCTTAGTTCCAGTTCAAATCGGTAGCAGAGTACAAAAAGGAGATCTGTGTGATTATTTGGTATAGGATGCAATGACCCCTACGCTTTCCTCAGTGGTTAGATGTTGACTTGAATTTAGCCTGTGTGAGCCATACTGCCTGCCCAGAAGGAATCAACATGAGTACACATTTTCAGAATTTCTCATAATGCTGAACTATCAAAAAAGAGAATCAAGATTTTGCAAGTGCAGTCTGGCAGGTGAACCACAGTGTCCAACATGCTTAGCTGCAAGTACTGGGGAAATACTTGCATGTATTTTGATCCGAGATGTCTTTTGCTCCATCTTCACATAAAAGGAGAAGTTTCCAATGACATGGATGAAAGTATTTGAAGAAACTAAGGTAACTATGAAATGTTGTCCTTGCAAGTAAACTCCTCGATTCTGTTAAGATCAGAGGTTTAATCCTGGCGCTTTAGATCCTAATTGAAGAAAATATTGGGGATATTAATAAGCTTTTTAATCCTACCCTGATTAACATCTGCCTAAGTTTTCTTTTCACACGTAAGAAGCTTGCGTGATTGCTATTGAACTAGTTTGTGTTAATGATCTTGCCTAAACTGTATTTGTGTGACATTGTCCTCACATTTTGCAGGCTTAACAGTGTTCAGTTTCATGTGGTGAGATTGTGGCATATGTTTTTCTGACCACTGCATGCTTATGATGCTATCAGTGAGATAAATTTATCCTAACTTCCCTTGCAAAACTAGTCCATGTGGACCACGTTCTCCATCAGACCTGGATTTTATCTGCAAGTTGAAAAGAATAAAAATATGGCACTTAAAAGCACCGTTTGCCTTCTCAAAGGGCTGCAGGAAGCCTCTTTGTAGAAATTGTAAAGCTTTTCAAACAGCTTTTTAAAGGTTTTGTGTGTGTGTATGAGGATTTTGTCCTCCTGGTTCCTTTATGTAAAAAGCAGGCTGTGTAAAATGGGAAAAAAAATGCTTTAAAAGTTTTACTGCTACGTATTTCTTTGCCTAGGAGCATGGAGGACTTTATAATATACTTTTTGTTTCGGCTCTTTATCTTTCACAATACATTCCCTGGTCCTTGGGCTCTGTGAGAGGGAGTGGTGACGTTCTTGAGATGCATCCTGCCAATATCGGGTCAGATGGTTAATAGCATTAGATTGGGGAAACCATGCTGCCTGTTTCTCATACTTGTTTTGCATTTATATGAGCCATTGTTCTGTGTGGTTGAAAGAAGACCCCCGGCTGAAAAACACCTCACTCACAAAGCATTCATATGGTTTTAAACAAGCATTTGGCTGGTTTTCAGACTGTATCCTGCTGTAATTTTTGTCCTCAGGGAGGGGAAAAGGTTCTTCTATATAGTTATAGCTGTCATTTTGCAACAATACATGGATAACCATGAGGGGAAAATCCTTTCTACAAAATACATATAAAAGCAAAATATATTTTGAAACAGATTTGTGCAGATGCTTTTTTTCCCCCTGAATTTGCCATAGAAAGACCAAAATAATTAGGAAAATATTACATCAAATTAGAGTAATGTTATGTGCATTCATACAGTGTTTTGTAATTGATCCCTACTAAATTCCACTGTGCAATTACAGGTTTATTCGCTCTGGAATAAAACTTAAGAATTGCTAATCCACCAGTCTCATGTTAGAAACTGACAAGGTATCTTTTTCAAGATACCCTCTTGTAGCTTGCAGAAATCATTGCAAAAGCAGAGAATTTTTAAGGGGAAGAAAAGTAATTTATCACAAAGATGTTAGACTTGCAGTCTAAGCAACAGGAAGACCTCAGCCTTTGCGCCAAAGCTGTGATTGAATTTGGAGCTTTCTCAATTGAATTTTCATGTCACTAGGGATATATGTGCTTTATTATACAGTGATCATAATTGTACTAATTGTCTGCTAATTGTGTGTGTTTTGGTGTGATTTGAGATGTTGTGGGGAGTGAAGGTGAACAGCATGGGAAGAATCAAGGATATAGCAGATGCAAGGATGATAACCTCAGCAGGACCATCTTACATTCTGTAAGAAAATATTGAAGAAAGGACCAAGTATAGAGAGAACATCAGGCCTGTTCCCCTTTTTATGTTCTAACATCTCTGTCAAGTACATGTTCATGTTGGCCTGGAGATTTGGATGAGCCCTTTCAAGCAATTCCACCACCACTCAGGTTGAAATTTTTGCCTCTTTGCTGAGACGTGAGTTTCATATATGGACTTAATCTGTTGCAAATGGCAGACAGCTTTGTCTTCATAGAAGTAACTTCTGAAGAGAAGCAAGCTTCTTTGCTTGGCATGACGTGAATGGTTCGCTAGCTGTTGAAATATCTCTGAGGGAAGAGAAGGGAATGGCAGTTGCAATGTGAATACAATGCTGTTATCGTTAATCTCTGTAGAATAATCAGATAAAAGAGAAGATTCATACAGAGGACAATAATTGCAGATAACACTTCATCCCAGCTTGTCTTTGTGTTCCTGCTAGTGGGTATAATCACTGATAAAGCTGCAATTTTTACACATAAACCCCTCAGCTTGCAAACCAACTGGAAACACCAAGAAGTAGTTTCCTGCCTGTGTGTTTCCAGACTTGCATTTGAAATGCCTCACATCAGGATACAGCTTTATGGTCAATTGGTCCATAGAGTTAAAAATTAATATGTTGGCTACTGTCTGCCCTTAAGGATACAGTGGAAGAACAGGTTACTGCTTTTTAATTAATGACATCAGGGTTGTGTTGATTCAATTTGCCACAACAGCGTAGTTTGAGAAGGAAATCTTCACCTATTCTATTCTATCTATTTAAGAATATCAGTATGCTTACATAATAGTACAAATGAAAAATAAACATCTCAAAGAAATTAGTCTCAGTTCCGTGCAGGCTTTCCACGAAGTCATATGGCTCTGAGTTATTTGGAGGAGCTTCACATAAGCTTTACATGTTTGTAAAATATGTGTCATTATATATTTTAAGTTTTATTTGATTTTACTGCGTGATCTTCTCCATTTGCTTTTTTCTTCTCCTGCTGCCTAGGAAGCTGTTGAATTCAGAACAGAAGTGTTAATTGGAGGCAACCCAAAGGTGGAGCTTATATTCTAATGACATAACTTTATTTCATCTTGAAAGGAATCATGCTATATTTTCATGTCATAGGAGGTCAGAATTTCCTAACTCTTAACTTCTCAAATATGGTTTGGATAACAAATACTATGAAGAGTGGTAGGATCTTGATAATAATCCTAATATTCTTTATTATTTTATCAAACACATTCTTTTGTCTGAGTATTTATAAGGAAATGAGTTATTTTAGAGTTCATTATAGAAGTTTAGGGAAATGAAATCTTTCTGGAATACAGTAAAGAATTGGCTAGGATGTTTCAATGAGAGAATATGTTCATAGAGCACTTAAAAGGAATGATAAATGCTGTCTGAGTATTGTCTTTGGGAGAGGAAGCTGGTGACTGGTAATATTCCTCAGTGATCCCTTTTGGGTTCAGTGTTCTAGAGCAGCACTTGCATGAAGTTCCAGTCTCTGCATATTGTCACACCACCTAGCAAGGAGGCATGTCAGGTGGTGTTTTCTGTTTTGAAATTGTGTGATGTTTTGATCTTATCAACTTAGAGAAAGGAATCTTGCATTTCCAACTGGAAGCATTGGTTTGTTGGGTTGTTTTTTGAGAAGCAGTTTCATCTTAGTGTGTAACAGATACCTTTTCACTGTCTTTCGTATGGTACTATGTCACAGTGTGATTTTTTTACCACTTTTTTTTTCCTCTTCATTTCTTTTTTACTTCTGTATTTTTTCTTTTTGTATCTTGTCTATCTTTCTTTTCTCCTTTCCAGTGCTCTTAATCCTTATAGAATTCGTCAGTCTTCGTTTCTTCTGTTGACAATACATAGAGGGGCTGTTCTATCAGAGCTTGAACCAGTACTACTGAGGGTGATGGAGATGTTTCATTGAATTCAGTGAGCACAATTCATAATTGATGTCTTGAGAGTACAAAGGGAGAATACTTCTGAGTTTTAACAATACTTAGTCCATGATATCTATGGCATGAAGTTTCATTCTCTTGAGGTATTGTATTTGTAGGCTTGGTAAACAGTGTCCCTATGGGCAGCCTAGCTGCTATGGTCAAAGGCAGGTAGCTTTATGAAGGAGAGAAAACTGAGTAGCAACCAGATTATGTTCACCTTTTAAATGCCCTCAGGCTCATAGCACTCAATCTCTTTTCTTAATCTCTGTATGAAGATAAGTAGGTGATGGAAAAGAAACCTGTATCTATGAACAAAATGTCAAAAAAAAGTTTATGCCAAAGATTATTTTCTGTATAAATTTTCCATGTGATAAGAAATTAAGTTATAATGAAAAATGCTGCAAATGTTTGAATGCAACCAGGCTGGATTTTCAACTAGTGGAAATGAAAGAAGTTTCACTAACTTCAAAAGGAAACACTTACACTAGTTTAAGTTTTCTGGCAATATCAGCATTTATATAACAGTTTCTAATGCTTAATTTGCACTAAAGAAAAGCAATCAGCCTCACCCTTTGTATAGAATTTTTGTACCATAAATCATCAGCTGATCGGAAAATCCAGTAATTATTTTATACAAAATGTCTTATTGTTTCTACAGTAATTCAAAGCTATAAACTAACAAATATGGAAAGAGTAGCATATTAATTAATAAGTGTAGGTCCTGAGATCTCCTGGAATAAATAGCCTTTTTGAAAACAAAGAAAGGCCTTTTAGAATTGTTTTTTTTAAATGGTCTTTTTAAAAATAAAACAACCCCTCTGTCATAAATATAGGTTTACAGCTGTTAGAATCCTGTAGATTCTCAGACTGGTTGATTATGAAATGTTGTCGTTTTTTAAAGAAATTTCTCTGTTGTCATTTCCCTTTTTTCCTTTCCCGTCCTTCCCCCGCACCCTTTCTGTGTGGAAGGTAAGTAAAAGAACCATGATGTTTAAGGCAATTAAGTAAACCACCTACAGCTAATACAGACAATGTTCAGAAGTTCATCACAAAATGAGAGGGAACTTGCTCAGTAAATGGAGGCTAAATCTCTCTGTGTATCAGAGAAGAGATGGATGAGGTCACAGATCACAGATATATAGGGCACAACAGTGTTTTTAAATCAGAAAGGAGAAAAAGAAAAAAAAAAGATGGTTGAAAGAAATCTGTTTGAGTCCAAATCTGGAAAACTATTTTTAACGTTTATCTTTCAGAGTATTCCTCCTCTGTGCCCTTCCCCTTGTACTATACTAGTCTGTCAGCCTGAAACGAACTTGAAATGCCTTCCTTCACTGCCTAAAATCATAGCTTTTATTTCAGGACTTGGCTTATTATTATTTGATCCCATAACCCCTTAAGGCCAGCATTAGCAGTTGGTGTCAGGAAATCCCAATTCTCAGTGCAAAGGGGTTAATTGCTTTTTACCGTTTGATCTTCTTATACCCACTTTATATGCTACCTGCCTCTTTTACCACCTATAGGAAATACACATACTTTGCTGACCTATTTCCTCAGTCTCCCCATAGCTTTCCCCACTGCTGCCTTGCCAATTTTACATTACATATTTTTCAACCAAAAAATTACATTTGACCTGATTTTTTTCTTCTTACGCCTTTCCATTTTCCTGGCAGAAGAGATGCAGCATATTGTCCCTGTATATCTAGGAACTAAAATAGGTAGATAGGATGGACACATGATGAAATTAAAGCAAACAAACAAAAAAAGTATGGAGGTATGAAATTGGACTGCTGATGTGTTGAATCTGAATAGCTTTGTTACATAAAAATATTTTTTATGCTTTGTAAAAAGAAATCATAGAGTTGAGGTGTATGAGGTGGGAGGGAGGAAGCCCTCAAAACTAAATCAGAGATTTTACTGCTAAGTTGAAGTAATCACATCTCCAAGCAAAAGAGGTGATCAGACTTCAGAAATACTTTCCTTGCCGAGGCTTACTCTACATTAATAAAAACTTAGTTTTGTCACAAGGTTAGAAATGTGAGATGACAATTTCTTCAGGACTGTTCAGTTTGAAGTAGCAATTTTACTTCTAATTTCTTCATATTCCACAAAGCTAGCAATCAAGCTGATTATTCTGCCATAATGTTCTTCTTGAAATCCTTGTAGCTATTTGTAGGCAATGAAATTTTTTGTGTCATACTTCAGTTTCCCTGAAGTGACAAAATCTTCTAAATAATTGAGAAAATGAACTCCCCTGTTTCATAGATTTTAATAGTTACAATACTGTCAAATACTTGTCTCCTGGATTTTTAATAACTTTGCGAATTTGATGTGCCATTTGGCTATATAGTAAAATAACTATATCATTTAGTAAACTAAAACAACATAGTAGAGAGGACACTTGAGTACTATATCTGTAGGAGAATGGTCAATATCAGGTCTTCAGTATAAAAAAAAAAAGGAGGTAGATGGGGAAAAATAAATGTCTACCAGCACCGAAAATGACACACATTCCAGCCTATCTTATATCTCATGGTAAATTGCTATAAATTCTCAGTTTGTCCTTCAGGTTGTGATTTTAGTAAATTTCTTCCGTGAGATTTATCTGGTGTGACAGAATGGGAACTCACACACAAGCTTCCAGCAGGGTGCTTAGGTCTTGTCACTAGTCTTTCAGGCTACCTGTTTTTCACAACAGCAGTAGATATTTGATTCAAACCTTAGTCTTGTTCAGGTTTGATAGAAATGTATTGCTAAGCTAGAAAAATATTTTTAAGAGGAAGTGAAACCTTGTGCATTCATGTGAGGTTTATTGACTTCAGAAAATAGGTTAAAAACAAGAGTAAACTTTTAGCTTTTGTGTATCATGATATGTTTAAAAGCTTAGCTGTATTGTGCTGGTTCTTTGAAACATATTCAATAAGACTGTGCAGGTCTTTCAAAATATAACTGGAAGCAAAATTTACATTTTAGTATGAAGATAAAAACCTGCAAAGATTATTTGAAAATCCACATGGGAGTTATGAACTTCACAGACCTTTATGCTGCTGATTTTTTTCTATTTTGAATTCCTTTATCTCCTTCTCAGCTACAATTTGCTGCTTCTGCAGAGAAAGAATTAATACTTTAGCAACTTAGAGGAGGCCATTGTTTTCATTCTGGCTCGTGACTTTAGGAGGCTGCCAAGGATAGAGCCTCTTTTTAGTGATGCAATTGCCTGTCCTCTCTTCAGTTCTGACTTTTTCCCAGCTCTTATTCAGTGGTCAGAGTACACAGATTCTCATTCATGTGCTGCTGTTTCAGAACCATCTAAGTCTGGAACTGAATGGTGCCTTAAAAACCATCTGGCTCTTATAGGAAATTAGGGATTTCACTCAGCTTGCATACTGCCTATGGCACTTGAACTCTTTAAAAGGTGACTTTTATTGTAGGGTCTTTTCCGTTTTGGCTGCATCACAAGATGAGACTACGGGAAGAAAAATGATCTCAATGTATATGAGATTGTTTGGCCCTGCCAAACAATGTTTTTTACTATCAGAATGTTTCACAAGTCAAGTGAGAACAAGCTCTTCCATAAGCAAGGTGAAAAGTGATAGAGGTTAAGTAAAGCTTTTTGTTATTACTTACATATTTATATATATGTATATATATTTATATATATGAATCATAAAAGCAGCATTTTTTTGCAGGTAAGTGCCTTGGGTAGATATCTTTAGTATGTTCCATCACTTCTGAGTGCCTGAAAGTACTCTCCTTCAAAGTAAAAAAAAAACAACAACCCAAAACCCCAGGCCTCATACAGCTGTTTCTGCCAGCCAGCAGGAAACAACACCCCATGAATTCGTCTATAAATAAAATATATAATTTTGAAAATATCATGCCCAGCATAAAAATGTTTTAATCTTGGCTGCTTTAGCCATAGGTCAATAATCAGGCTTCTAGTACCTTTCTCATTCATTATCCAGGCTTTTATCTTCCTGCACAATAATAACTAGCTTAATTTCCCTTAGGCACTTATAAGTTTTGCTGTTAGAGAAGTGCGATTGCTCTGCCTTCAGATCCTTTGCAGATGTCAGTATGTTTTCTCCTCACAATGCAAACTGAGAAGTACAGCTGGTAGAAAAAAATGAGGAAAATATAAATGTTTCAATTCAACTTCTTGATGCAGCATTTCATATCTTTCATGTTGACATAGCTCAACAAAATTGTTTATTAAGTTTCTTTTCCAAAGGGCAAACTTAGGACTTCATTTTCTAGAAATTACTATAAACTAGCCTGAAACGTTGCAGCAAAAGTTACAGTGGAGAGCTTTTTTTTGACTGGCAAAATGAAAACATAGAAGAAAAGTGAGTTAGTTATTTAGTAGAAATGTCTTGCTCAGTCTCTGGGTTGTTTTGAGTGGCACAGGACTATACCTTCTGAGAAAGCTGAATACAGGGAGAAATTTGTGAAGTGGTTGGGAAAGCTTTCTGTGAGTTCAGGGAAATATCAGAGGTGGATAACCATACCCCTGAGCTTTGGGATCTTGGCTAAATTGGAGCTGTAAATGGGTTTATGGTAAACTATACTCTAAATAAATGGCAACAAGTCTGAGCTTCTGAATGTCCTAATTCTCTCATCTCTTCAGCCTTCGTATGAGAAAACATTACTGGATTAGGAAAAGGTTAGGTGAGGTGCAGTACCCTTCCACTGCACGTTTCATCTGCTCTTCTGACTATTTGATTGGACCTTGATAAAAGGATTTCAGCTATTTATTTGTTTTATTTTTGCAATGACACTAAATTGTGAGCTACAAGATGTGTGTTTGAAAGCCAAGGACAAACCTACAAGATTTCCATGGGCTATAAACTTCTCAATTGTGTGCCACATTTGCACTGTCAAGTTGTTACCTTAAGTGTCTTACAGCTATTCTACTTTTCAACTTGATTGTGACCTTTTATTATTTTCATTCCCATGACCTCTTTGCCCCTCTCGCCCAATTTGAAGGACGTCATATCTGTCTGGCACCAAATGTTTCCAGTACTCAGGAGCGTAAATGTTACAAAGTAAGAGCAGCTAATTAAAAATCTGGAGTGTTGACGTCTGTTTAATATATGCAATATTTCCAGAACTTGATAGCAGCCCACCTTACAGTAGCAAGGGTCTTAGTCACACTGTTTAAATAAAGTAATAATGAAGTGTAGTGATATGGTTGTAAACTTGGACCTCTTCCAAATGGAGTCATAAAGTGTGCTAATTGGTTCTGAGAATTGGAATGCAGTAAAAGTCAAGTTTTACAACAGTGGCTATTATACAATGGAATTAACTTGGCTCCACTGGAGGTTTTAAACACACCTAGACATTAAGGGGCAAAATCAGAAGATTATAGATATTTTACTCAACTAACCAAGAAATTGACATGTCCAGATTCATCGTTGAAGATTAAGATAACAAGAACAACTTAATTAACATATTTGCTTAAATGAGGAGGATGTACAATGCTATTTGAACAAATTAGTAGTACCTACAAGCTTGATTGGGTAACAGGTTGGAACAGTACCAAAAATATAAGTAATCATTTGAGTCATTTGTTAATAGATCAAAATGTATTTAATTAGTTGTACTACCAGTAGTTAATCAAAGTAACGCAGCAACTTAATTTCGTTAAATTAATTAAGTTAATAAGAAGTGTAGAGATTACTGCTTTGATAATGCTGAAACACTTATCATTTTTAAGACTGTAAAATACCAGCAAAACTATTTGGCACCAAAGTAACAATCTCAATGAAATGCATCAGAAATGTCACATCTACGTAATGTATTTCTGTAAATTCTAAACTAAAAGGAATTGCTAAATAGTTTCCACTTGAGTGCCTACTGTTACTCCAGGCAGTCTGTTTTCTGTGGCAGCAATTTCTTGATCCATTCCAATATTTTTCTACTAAAAGTTTTTTTAAAAGCTGTTGCTGGGGATTGATGTGGCTTTTTTTTTTTTTTTTTGTTATTACAACTTAACGAACATGTCACCGTTTATGTAAGATGATGATTAGAATCTAAAAATAATCAGGTCAGGAATCCATGGCTATGCCAATGCATTATTGTAGCCTTACCATCTTATACTGTTCCCTGCCTCATCCTCTATCCTTTCCCACAATGGGAAACACAGACTTGGAAGGAAAACACAAAATACCATTTACCTGATGATTCTGCTAAAAGTGGTAGATAAGGGAGCATTTCATCGCTCCCCTGTTATTCCCCGAGTCCACTCTTCTCTGAACTAATTCACTGATGTGAAAGTCAGTGTTGATAGTTTAATTAAAGCCTGCTGTGCTCTGCCCAGTCTGTCCTGGTGGGTAGCTCAGTGGTATGCATGGAGCAGAACTCTGCTGGACTGACTATACAGGATCTGCTACCTGTAGAGCTGTCTGCTACTAATCACCTATTTCTGAATATGAAGGAACTGTCAGGTATGGAGAAAATACATATTGAAGGAAAGCAAGTAGCAGACACAAGCAAGAAGGTTGTTTTGTTTAAGTCTCAGAATTCTCTGTACCTAAAATAAAGCAATTTAGAACAATACAGTTAAAAAGATTGATCATAAAAGGTAAATAGTAAAAGTTAAAAAGATAGGCATTGTATGCAATTGTCTTCAGTTGTACTGAAGCAAATGAAAAGATATCTGTAATAGACAATTGTCATTAATAATTCTATTGGAAACAGGTGCAACAGTTGAAGTATTTAAACTGCAGGAAGATGTTAGTTTGCTATCAATCAACAGCTGTGGGGTAATTGCCCTTCTAAAGTGTAGTTATAAAATTGTTGGCAACAATAACTATGACAATGTTGCTAATTTGATATTTGGATCATCAACAGCTGCTCAGGAAAGCGAGTTTTCTGTTGATAACTGAATTAGTGGGTGGCTTTTTTCAAATGTGTTATTGTAGAAATGCTCAACTAATAAAATGTGTTGGTTTAGTCTCCTAAATTTAAATGAAAGCACACCTTTTTAGTGTACTAAACTGTCAGAGTAATATGATGTGGAAGGAAACGTGCTTGAGCCTTTTGTTTTTAAAAGGAAATACTTGCATTTAAATGTTGCAAAGCTAAATGGAGACATAGTAAAAGGAATCTGATTCATATCAGATTTACTGTAAGATAAAAGCTTATATGATGCTTATATTAATGTCAAGAGCTGCTGAGGTAGCAGATGCAAAATTGTTAAAACTGCCAAGAAGTATACTGCAAGAAAATATAATATAAACCTGGACAATGTCAGTTACCTGTGTGTGTGTGAATAAAAAACAGAAATGCAAGTTTATTGAGCTGTTTGTTGATAACTCTATAAGGCAACTATAAGCTTTGGAGTGTTGAATTATTTTCAACTATTTACTTAAATAGGGTTCTCGAGGCATTCTTCACCACGTCACATTGTCAAAGAACCTATCTCAAATGTGATCAGTAGAAACTAGACACAGGAACATAGTGGAGGGAAATGAGGTAGTAGTAGTGACCTTTTTACAGGCTGCTCGGTCTTGCACTACCCTAGTCATGAAGAAGAGAACTTAGCCCTGAGATCTTCAACATGTAAACCAAAATGTCAGTGTATATTATTCCCAGTTTTTCATTTTTGATAAAATACCTCAACAGATTCTATGATACCAAAGCAAGCATTCATAAATTCAGTCTTTGTAGATATGTTCACAGCTACTCAAGTTACTCCATTTAGATAGCAGGTGAATGCACTTGTTGAGAAAAAAAAAAAAAAACAAGCCAGCTAGTATTTGGGTAAATATCAGTGAAGAAAAGGAACAGAAAGAACTAAATTTGAATTTCTAATCTGAGTGTTGACTTTGAAGCTGATCTTATAAGAATATAAATCCAAAACGTGAAGGCATAACTAGTATTAACAATAACATGTTGCCAGTGTTGATGGTGTCATGGTAGTTGTGTACATACAGAGAACTTGTTTCTGGGTTTTGAGAGAATGCAGTTTGAACAGGACTTTGGTTTTTGCTCATTGCCTGAATGAAAATGAATGAGAGGTATAAAATCATTTAGTTATCATAGAGGATTTTCATGCTTATAACTAAATAAACCATCTTTTGACTGTTATGTTTCAGCAGCTTTATTTCAGCTAATTCTCTTGCAAAATAAACTTTATGGTGCTGAAAAAAAGGCTGGAAATGCATCACTATATTGCAAAGAAGTGACACAGTTTTTCTTCTTTCTGATCTCCTTTTATCTTCTATCCTCTACTTTTGTTTTCTTTTTTCTCTCAGGCTGCTGAATGGTGCAGAATAGTGATGAGGCAAAATTCAGCATAAAGTAAGCCAGTCATTTGTAGATAACTGCTTTGGTCTCTAATCAGCCAAAGAGTATTTATTTTCAGTAAACTGATTTTGTTCTGTTCTCTGTAGATTCTGTATAAGCCAATATCTGGTTTGTTTGGGTTTTTTTAAGCATGTCTTGGTCTTATGTTCTCCTCCGTTGCTAGAGAGTATAACTTGACTTGTTTGTAGCTTTCTTCATTGTTAAATATATTTTGTGGAAGTGTAAGATTCAGGGCAGCTATTAAAACTGCAAAGATCATGCACAAACCTTGCATTTGTCTTAAATCTGTATTTCACAAATATAAGAGAGTTCAGCTATGAAGAGATAAGACTTGTGGAGCTCTGCTCTTGTCTGTTATGGTTTACAGTCCAGTTTGAAAAAGTTTGGTTTTAACACCAAACTGCTTGAATCAAGATAACTGTAGAAATGGTGCTTTGTGGTGATGAGATCATGACAATTAATAATGATCAGGGCAAGAAGACAATTTATGTTTTCCTGCCCTAGGATGAAATTCTCTTTCTCCTCTTCCTCTTTGAGAGCTTGCTTGATTAGCACAGAATGAAATCTGTGCTACTCAAGCAAGCTCTCAAAGAGGCCATGTTTCCTTTCCCAAACCTGTCATTTAAATTGTATCCTTTGTTTCTCATAAACAGATCATCTTCACCCCTTCATGTAAAATGATTGTCTCCTTTTTAGGTCTACGAAATGCATCTCTCTAGTCTTTTTCTCTGATTTGGATTCCTTTTCTATCTGATGCAAACATTTCCATGCTATTTGCTTAGTATTCTTGGTAAACTTTCTTAACTTTGCAATTACACTGTGAAGATGTCACAGTTGCTTCTTTTTTTTTCTCTTTTATCCTTAATCTCAGATTTATTGGACTGTTCTTTTCTGAACAGTCTGTTTTTGTTATGTTGTATCATTACACACTGTTTTTATTTACCAAGACATACTTCACAGTTTAATATGTAGCTTTTAATAGGCAATCAACTGCAGTAACTCTCTGGTTAAGTGAAGTGATTGTTTCAGGAATTAAACAGTATAATTATGTGTTCCACTTGAAATTCTCCATTTTGCTCTGTACTGCTGTGAAGAGGAATGTGAATGATTTTGGATAGCTAATTTGAATTGAGTTTTGTAGAGACGCTAAGATAGACATGAGAAAATGACAAGCTTCTAAGCTTTCCTTTTGTGCCAGCAGGTTTTCAAGTCAGGGACTCATAACTTTGGTGTGAACTTATACCCCAAACATGCTGGAGTTCTGATCATAGAATCAGCCCAGGTTGGAAGGGACTCTGAAATATCATCTGATTCAACATTTTGTGCAAAAGAGAGTCTAGGCAGGATTATCTATTGCCATGTCTAGTTCTGTCTTGAAAACCTCCAGTGATGGGGATTTTACTTTGTTCCTGGAGAGATTGTTCCAGTGGATGATGTTCTCACTGTAAAAAATTTCTTTTTACAGCAAGATGAAATCTGTCCCGGTGCAACTTATACACATTGCACTATGTTCTCTCCATGTGGCTCCTTGTGACCAAAGACTCTCTATTCTTGCTGTAGTTACCTATTAACTACTGAAAAAGCTGTGATGAACTCCTCTTTAAGCCTTCTCTTCTTGAGGGTGAAAAGTCATAACTCCTCAGTCTTCCATGGAATAGCAGGTTCTTCAATGCTTTAGTCATCTTTCTGGCCCTCCTTTGGACCCTGTCCAGTCTTTTTTGAATGGTGGTGACCAGACATCCATGTAACATTCCAGGTGCAGCCTGACAAGTGCTGAGTAGAGGGATTAAATGACTGTATTCTCATTGTTGACCTGCTGAAGTAGATTGTGTTGTTGTAATGTTTCTATGGTAAGAGGTGAGTGATAAACGTGCTTATAATCACCTGTTACAAGAAAAAAGTTTATACCTTTACTCCTCAATGTAAGTCTATTTAACTTGGTTTTCAAAACCAGGACTATTTTTGGTTATGAAGTACATATTAATTCTGCACTATAACTGGGTCATATATGTGTGTGAGAGGGATATAAACTGGTCAGTATAAAAATAAATTTATAGCACCTATATTGTGTGGTGATGACGGCTCCATAAATATCTTCCACAAAAAAAATAACATACTTCATGTGCAAGTGGAAATATATCTGAAAAAAGAAGGGAGGTGACCAAAAATAAAAATATAGAGCAGCCCATCTAACAGGAAAATGCTGGAGAGGATAGAAACTGCAGAGCTTCCCAATCCCACGTCCCAGCACAGTTAGGAAAGTAAATAAAACTAGAGAAGAGTTATCACAATGGTCAACATTAATCTTAGTTAAAAGACTCATTTCTAGTGTCATGGAATGGTTTTGTGTTCCAGCAGCACTGGGGCAATCACCAGCATTACTGATAAATCAGCTCAAGCTACAAGGTCAGTCTGCTTTGTGATGAAGTCTGTTTGCACCTAAAAAGGCAAATGTTCCAAACTTTCTTTTGCAAAGCCATACTCTATTGCTTAACCAAGCATTTGACTTTGGAGTTATTAGTTGAGTGAGACTGTCTGAATCCTCTGCAGATCTCATTCTGAATGAAAGTGGAACGTCATAAGATACAATGGATTTCTGATACTTATGGATGTTTTTATAAGCTCATAAACAGTCAAACAAAATTACCCTAAAAATAGCTGCCTAGACTTATACCAGTTATAGCTTTCTTAATGTTTAACACCAAAGCAATAATAGAGAAAAGGAACACAGACAGGAAAAGAGAAAATGAGAGTTGAGACAAAACAATGTGGATTTTTTGTTTAAATGAGGAAAAAAAAAAGAAAATCAATTTCAGAACTTAGTTTAGGAGAATAACATTTAGAGATGTGTTGCACTGTCATTTCAAGAATCTAAACTTTGCCACCATTTATCATTTATGAACAAGATGCAGGATTAACAATCCATTGTACTATTTCTGCATACTTTGGGTTGCATCAGCTCAGGTTTTGTTTCAACATGCATGCAAAAGGAATCCTAAAATGAATCCACAGCTTGGTAATTTTTAGTCAATTTGTCAGTGTAATAAATAGTTAATCAGATCCAAGATGAGACATACTTGTTCATGAGGTTTGGGGCTTGTTTATCTTTTTTTTTTCCCCCCTTGAATGGAGGAGGTTACGTTTTTGTCTGATTTGTATGGTATTAATATTCCTATTAATGCTTCCACATGTGTCTATTGGGCACCACTCCAGTGCTCTATCTAATAAGTAACTGCATGTGTGTATATGTGGGTTATTTTTCTAGCAGATTTTGCTGTTTCTTCAAAAAAAATCAATTTTCTTTATTTTCTCTTTCTAGTCAGACATACCTGATACGCTAGGTAGCACATACAGCTCATTTGCTGTTTGTTAAATTTGCCTGTTTCATACATTTAGTACTGTTTAACTAGTTAGTCAGCAGATCTCTTTTTAATTTATTCTTCCTCAAAACAAATAATCCACTGACAGAAGCTTAGTAATTGATTTGAAATTGAATGGACCAAATCATCCATACTTAAACATTAGCTCTTTAGTTCCTGTCAGTCTTTGCTTTATGTTTAATGGGTATATTTAGCAGTAATATAGGATGAAGTAGTCAGGACTGCGCTGGCCCATCTGCAACAATTTCATATATGGAGTTAATAAAATTGACAATTGGTTTTTGTCCCAGTGTGGAAAATTTAAAATAAATGAATTCAAATGTTGAACTGCACCGTGGAAAACTGTGATTTAGATTCTGTTAGTCAGATTCAGACCAAGTTTTTTTTCTTTTAATAGATTATAGTGGGGAAATTAAATACAAGGACAACTTTAGTTTTAGAGTTATTTTTGTCATCCTGGTTTTGGGAATAAATTTCAAGTAGCTGAAAATATCCTGTCTGACTCCAACGACTCTTAATTTTTGGCATCAGGAGTCACAATGTATATTTTAAAAGTATGTTGCTTCATCATGCATTAGTCCAGACATCTGGTGAAAAGAGAGTTACGGGATGTCAAGAGTCTTCTGTGACCTCTGCCTTTGTGAAAACCTACTTTATTTTTTACCAGGTTGAATGTGCAGAGTCAGCTGAAGTAACAGAATTTTGCAGTAATATTTTAATTACAAAATGATGTATCACAAACTGGTGTTTACTACCTGCTTTTTCTATGGTTTAATGCATGGTTTTTAATAAATATCTGATAAAATCTTTACATGTAACTGGGAAGAATAACTTTATGAACTTGTGTAAAATTTTGCTTTTCACATTCAAATTTTGGAATATTTGTTTGGAAAAAAACAAGCTAAAATGTCCCAAATCATCTTGCAGGCCAGAGCTCAATCTGAGAACATTTCGTTGGTGTTTTTAGTTTCTCTTTTAAGTGAACAACTAAAGGTCACTGTAGCAATAAATTAAAGTTTGTTCCTATGAAGCAGTTTAAATAGCTAACTCCTTGCCTCCTTCTTTTTTTTTCCGTGCATTCCAGTTATTCATTCAGTTTTTCTGCACAGTCAGAAATCAAACAAAAAGGTCACTACCTGGGTTACTTGTGTTTTGGTCCACCATCCAGTAGGTCTGCCTGCTGCATTACATTGTCAAAGTTAGCCTTTCTATTGACAGGGATATTGATTTCCTGATTAATGTACCTCTGCTTTATTGGCATTTACTACAGGAGACATAATTTTAATGTTTGTATGATCAATAGCTCCATCAACACCAAGAATTCCTACTGTTAGCCTGCACAGTTCTAACTATGGGGAGTTGTATATTTCTTGATAAATACTACAGGGAAGTTGTAAACATTAGAAAAGCAAGGAAAATTGATGTTCTCTGTAGATTCCTATTGTATTTCACCCCTAGGAGCAAATGCAAAAACTTTCAAGTAATTCTCTGTGGGAAAGGCAACCCACAGGTACTAGTTCTCTGGGCTGGAATAGAAATGTATGGGAAGTAATTAATTTTAGAATTCCCATTGTGTAGTCAATTCATTACAAATGTGTAAATACCCATAAGAGAAATTATGGCTTTTATTCAGTTTTAGATTAAGAAATGACCCTTAGTTAACTTCATTAGAGAAATTGAATTCTGTGGCTGTCCTAGATGCTTCTAGACTTTTGTCTGTCCGTAAATTATACAAAGTACCTGAAGGTATCTACTTAAAATGGAGCTGAAGCAGTTTCTGTTCTTGGAATTCTAATGGGCTTTTAGAATCTCCTGCTTATTGCCAAATAGCTTCTTTTCTTCCACCTGCTTACCCTCTTTCTGACTTTTAAAATCACAGCAAGAAAAAACTTTTTCTTCCACTCAGATAAAGTAAAAAACTTCAGTCATTAGTTTTTTGTTAAGCTTTGAAATCAAGTGATCATGAGAATGACAATAAACTGTGCCATTTGCCAGAAACTTTGCTGAATATTTTTCAGATTAGATTCCTTTATTTCATTACAGTTTAGATTCCCCTTTGGTTAGCTAGTTTCCTCCACTATATGAAGGAGGTATCTCAGTGGCATTTCTTGGTATTTAAGAATGTTCTTGTGTGTGAATATTCCCATGAAAAGCCTAATTGTATGTAAATCTGGTTAAATCAGTGCTGGGTTATCCTTACAGAAATGGGAAGATAATGTCAATTTGTCAGTTAATTTATGCATTTTAGAGCTCAACCTGTTCTTTCAATCAGGGATCAGAACAAAGGCTCTGTATCTCGACAGACTGAGTGTCCACCATTAATTAAGAAAATAGGATTATGAAGGGAAAGATCTTGTGAATTCCTCATGTTCTGAAGAGCAGGTGCTGTTCCCTAAACTTTTTGTGAATAATGCAATAGAACTAAAATATTCCAACAGTCTCCAAGTTGATCTTTTGTTACAAAAGATCAGTACTAGAATATTTGTAAGTAGATGCTGCTTCTGATATCTATCTATATGTTTGGTTTTAATAGCATATTAATTATTCCACTTCCAGCAAGCCAGCTAGTTTGAGTCATAGCTTTCAAGTGATTGTTTCTACTGCTGGAAATTCTTTACAGCCACGGGGTTCCCTGAGGGGATGCTGCTGCTGCTTTTATGTCAGTGACTTTGGGTCCCAGCTTCTGTTTCTTTCTTCTCTTGTTGAGTAGAGACTTCCTGTTCTGAGGTTTTCCTAATTTATTTTAAATGCTGTGGGACTCTCAGTTCTTCCTAAGAGACTGTAAGAGGTTTGCAGTCATCTACCTTCTGGGCCAGCAGGGCAAATGAAGTTATGGAGGGTCACGGTGGTTGATGAAGCACTGTCTAGTTAATGTATATACTCATACTTCAGGACAGCTGGGGTTTTCTTTAGGTTCACCAAGGGAAAGATCTGAGTGAAAAGCTTAAACTACAGGATTGACAGGCCTTAAATGCCTTGATTAGATATTTGGTTCTAATTTTATATTTTCTCTATACATTGTGTGAATACATATATATATTAATGACCTAAAGAACTGAAGTGTGTGGACCTTTTTTGTTATGTAGAGGACATTAATATATTAAATCTTTATCTGAAACAGTGATGTAGAGTGAATGAGTTCAGGTTTCAGGAAACAATAAGCCTTTTTGGACCTAGAGATCTTACTTCCTTGTGATTTATGTCATTTATATATCATCATGAAGGTAATTTTGTCCCATCAGATCCTGGAACAAAAACCCTGCTTGGATAGGTGCAAAATGGATTTTACAGACTATTTTTGTTTTCCCTAGAGTTTCACCTTATCCTTTTTTTGTGATTCCCTGCAGCATAGGGAATACCAATCAGAAAGATTTACTAGAAGAAACAAGCTGTGGTTTTTTGGTTTTTTTTTTATGAAGAACAAACTCCCTTTACAAACTGTTCCAGTAGAATTCACACAAAAAAATTATACTTAAGCTTCATTTTCAGGACTGGTCATTTATCCATCTTTTAGCCTCAGGGTTTTTCACAGTTTAGCTTTCACTTTTTTTTTTTAAGCAATTGCTATAGCAACCTGGTATTATGAGATGAGCAGTGCACACAAAGGGCAGGTACCCATATATGAAGCATAAGATTAAGAACCAAAAAACCCCCAAGTGCCAGGCAGGCCTTCAGTCCAGTGAGATACTGTGTTAGCCTGTCACACATAAGATATGAGCTCAAAATGTAGTTTTTAAGTTCATTAGTGGGGGCAAATTTTGAGGTGTCATCCACTTTAATGGACATTTCAACTTGATTGGTGGTTTCTCCTGTAAAGGAATCTCTGGCTGAAATAGCAGTGTAGCTGCTGGATTCTGTGACACGTTAAGGGGTGTATGAAAAATTGATCAGGTTTTAAACACTATTTATTTCCTTTTGTTTCTGAGCAATGCAGTGGCAGGTGTAGGAGTAAGATTCTGTATGTCTCTTGACATCTGTGTTTAGCCAAGGAAATATGTGTTGAGACAATATGAGATGGGGCAATGAAGGCTTTCGATAAGTTTTCAGGTAAAGGCTTGGATTTAACTGGATTAAAAGCTCCACATATTCTGACAGACTGTGTTAACCTTCACAATACGTGAATTCCAGTGACTCAGTTTTTGATACTTACTTTTGTTGATTAGTCCTTATATTAATTGTAACAAAAGATTGCATTGGAATGGAGTAGTATCCAAAGAGCAAAGCAGTGCAACACATCTCAGCCCCAAGTCTGCAGAGTTAATGAAGCAGTAGTAGGCCTTTGTACAAGTGAATCACTTCAAGAAAAGGTACATGTAATTCACCTGCTGGGTACACCCATGTTTTTGTCTCTGTTCAGGAGCTATATAGTTAGCATTTTAATGGCATACTTTTCTGTCCCACCTCTTTCTCCTCCTGCAGGACAGCGGAGGCTTTTCTACCTTTACGTCCCATGTTTGTCCTTACATTTCTTTGCTGATCTGCCAGCTTCTTTCTATATGGTTTGTGCCGGTGAGAGCAGCACCAAGAGTGGGGAAAAGTCAGCGCTCAGCTACTTTGCACTTCCACTTCACTGCATAGTTTGTAATAATCAAGGATTTTGGTTTCACATATTGTATTAGTTGCAAAAAAATACCTGAAAACTTCTATATGATGTCTGAAAAGAAAGGGGAATGTTAATGTGCTCTGTCTGCTGTTTTGGACTGATATGGATCCCCTTGTCACTGTGGTGCCAATTCTCTATGCAGCTGGAAAATTGTGAAGAGCGTGTTTTTCGCTCCTTACCATCAAAGAGGAGACAAGTTATAATAGCATTTCAAGGAAAACCTTTTACTTGCTTTCATGATGGGTGCCAGAACTCATGCCTCAATTGCAAAGTAAGGTTAATTGCACCTCATTCTTCACCTTCTGAACAGATATTATTTTACATCAATTTATACTGGTATTTTTACTGATGGAGGTCGTTGTATTCTTCAGCTCAGCAATTGTCAGTTCACACTTTATATCCTCACTCCAGGCTCTAAAAGCACCAGGGAACCCAATGAAATTCTGCCACAGTTTCCTGGGATGGCAGTGCATGTATCTGCTGTTACTATGTCTCCTTATGTGGGGAATGTCTGAGTTGGATATTTGCTTTGTGGTTCATTTGCTTTGTGTGTGTGTCCAAGTTGGACCAGGCAGAGGATTTGGAGGTCAGACTCTACTTCTTTCAGAGCATATGAGGCCCTGCTATATGCTTTCTCTACACACACAAATGTGATGGCTTCCATTCAAGTGTCTGGTTAGGGGTGGTTAGCACATGGATCAGGAAGACAGTAGGTATTTCACTACCAACGCTTTAGTAAGCAGAAACGTGGATGTGATTATAAGGAGATGAGTGAGATTTGAAAGGTCTATTATGAACAACTTTAGGCACTGTTTTTCTTCTTACCATGAACCTTAGCCACACACTTTCCTGGCACGTAACTGAGCCCTCAAGACTCATCACTTGCTCAAATCTTGAGCATTGTTTCCTAGTTTTATCCTGTAAACATGGAAGGAGAGAAGATAGGAGTGCAATTCATCATCTCTGAGCTCTTTTGGCAAAAGGTGTAGACCAAGAAGCATTTGCAAGGTGGGGATGCAAAGGTGGGGATGCTAGGAGTGCCTTGGTTGCAGGAGGAAGAAAAAGCTGATGATAAGATGAAAAATCATCTTATTCATATTTCAGATGAGAGGGGAAATTCTGTGGTGGAGAGAACATGTGGCTCAGCTAAATGGGATGGCTGTAGCAGTTCATCTTTTACAGAGACATAAATACTATAAACTATGAAATACCTAGCAGCTAACAATTTTGAAGTTTCTTTGTGTTGATGCAAAATGATGTCGGTTTTCAATGTACTATTTAAGAGGAAGCTCACTCAGTTTTGTAGCAAGTAGAAAATTAAGGTACAAATTTGTCAATTGCCGAATAAATAAGATCTTTCTCTCTACAGAGTTTCTAATCCTGCACTCCTCACCATGCAGGGAAATCTATATTCTGAAAAGTACATCTTAGTAAAATGAAATTTCTTTTTCAAATCTAAAGAAGTGAGACAATGTTCTTCTGATGCTTCTTTATCATAGGGGGAATTTGGACCACTGGGAATAGCCTGATGTATTTGAAAGAAGCTTTGTTCTTTTCTGCCCTATTTAAAAACAACATTACAGGCTTCTCAGTCTCCTGCTTTCAACCTAGTTATCTTATGCTTTTAATTGAACATATGAAATCAATATCAATTTAGCAGAGATCTAAGAATCTATGACTTGAACAGTAGGTGTCTGATGTGAACAGCAGGCATTTGATGAATAGCCTTTTTAAGGGTAGATAACCAAAGTTCAAATGTTTTAAAACAGAATGCAACAAGCTATAAATGCTCTTCTGAAAGCTGGAAAGGGGGTCTCATCCAGTGGCGGGGTCAGTTTAGATGGCTTTTTTCTGTGAACGTTGGTCCCCAGTCTTTTAGCCTTACAACTGAAATTGCTGTGGAAACTTGGAAGGATAAACAATATTGAAACTTTCAAGCATGATTTAGTGTTACCAAGGAAACAAATTGTAATTAATTTTAAGCACCAGCTGGCTTGTGATGAGCACGAAACCTGACAAAGGCTTTCAGAACGACTATTTCTCATTTTCTAAGCTGCAGTAATAAGAATAGGAGAAAATTCTTTAAATAAAACATCTACAACAATAAATCAAGCCGCAGCTTTGATATTGGCCAGTTAAAAAGATCAAGGAATGGTTACAAAATGTAGACAAGCAGAAGGGTGGAGCAAAAGATCAGGAATTGTGAACTCTAACTTGACAAGCCAGGGAGACTGGTTAAAAAAGATGATCCCAAAGGATTTTTTCTTTGATCCCATAGCACTAGAAATGTTTTCTTTCATTGTTAGTTTTTCTTGAATCAATGCTATAGGTATTGCTTAATTCCTGGCCTCTGCCATCTAACATTTTGGATGATCATCGTGAATATCCAGAAACTTGGCAATATAAATAATTGTCTTCAAAATGGTAAAGCAGCAAAACAGTGAGGGAAGTTTCATAGCCTTTGTTTTCAAGTAAATGAACAGAAGAATGGAGAATGCACCAATATTTAGAAACTGAGTTGCTGCTAAGTTTGGTCATTTTGCTTTCTGAACGTCAGCTTTGGTCTGGAGAGCTTGAGTTATTCTGTATGGTGGGGTAATGCTACCCAAATTTTCAAAGCAATCACAGCTGGAGTGTTTTTTCCTTCATTTTTAACGTGGAGGGTATTCTAATCCAAGATTGCCAATATTTTATGTGAAAATAAATACCTTGTCTTAAATTAAGAAGTTATTAAACTCAAGTAAGTAAAAATTGCTCAATTTTTCATTTGTTTTTGGTGCTGAACTCCTTAATCACAACTGAAAGCTTAAGATTAGCGAAACCAAAACATTACTTCTGCTCAAAAGGAACATCTTTGAAAAAGAAATTAATTTCCCAATCCTACAGACGCAAGCAGTGCTGTACTGAGTATATATGTATAAGTCAAAATTTAGAGTTTCAAGTAGCTTGGGGTGCATAAGCATGGCTGGTGCTTTAGTCCTATACAAGTTATGTTATCATCTGTTTGAGATCTTATTTATGCTGGAGTACATCTACAGAAAACTGATAAATGATACTAATGCCATAATAGTCTGAGAAATTACATCTGAATTAGTCCAGAATAACTGACATATAAATCTTTCCTATTTACTGTTTCACTTGGTGCAACACATCTGTAATGAGCCACGTTTCACCTGTCTTCAATTTTGCTGGGTAGGATTTTGATAATGGAGCATCTTCCTTATGAGGAAAGGCTGTGGGACCTGGGGCTGTTTAGGCTGGATAAGAGGAGACTGAGGAGGGATCTCATTAATACTTACAAATATCTAAATGATGAGTGTCAGGAGATTGGGGCAGCACTTTTTTTCTGTTGTATCTAGTGACAGAACAAAGGGGTGATGGAAAGAAGCTGGAACACAAAAAGTTCCATTTAAACATAAGGAAAAATAATTTTACTGTGAGGGTGAGGGAGCCCTGGCCCAGGCTGCCCAGGGAGGATGTGGAGGCTTCTTTTCTGGAGGGCTCCAAAACCCATCTGAATACTTTCCTGTGTGACCTGATCTAGGTGGACCTGCTCTAGCAGAGGAGTTGGACTAGATGATCTTTAGAGATCCCTTCCAACCCCTACCATCCTGTGATTCTATGAAAAGGGTGGTATTTCTTCAATAAGGAGGAAATGATAAACACTCATTCCACAGGCAAGTTCACAGCCAGAATCTACAGGACCAGAGACAGATGGTTCCTGCTTATCGGCTTATTCAAAGCATCCTCTTGGACAACAAGCGCTATGGGTATCCAGTGGCTCTCCTTCAAGGCCACGATTGAGAGTTTCGGACAGGGTCTGAATGGAGTCTGGCAGCTGAGCACAAGCCTGTCCTTTAAATGCTACCTCTGGCCATTTATATGTCTGTCTGCATTGAAAATGGTAAAGGAAGAATTTAGCTCAGATCTTTTGTTGCTCCTTTTATTTATTCTCACTATTGTGAGGAGGAGATGCACCCTATTTAAAACATTTTATCCTCATTGCCTTGAATAGGGGAAAAAAACATAATATTTATGTCTGTATCAGTTGTCCTTTGTTCTTGATAGCTTTTCAGAGCAGCAGCCTGGAACTAATATAATTCTTAGGGGTTTTGCTGCTGCCAGAGAGTTCTGAATGGTAACGGTAAAACAGATCCATCTTACTAGTTCCATTCCACTATTACATTATAAAGGGTGAAGCAACACCAGAAGCACTTGTTATTAATCTTCAGTATTAGAGATCATGCTCCAAACCTGCATCAAGAATAGTATTTTTAGTTTAAATTCATTTAAGTTAGGGGATTTTCTATTGGTGCAGGTTACCACAGTGAGTCCACCCCAGTGGCATGACAACCCATAACTCACAAACAGAACATGCAGCAGAAAGAAAAACTGCAGCATTTTTGTTTTGATTTGCAAACATGTTTCTTATCTTAGTGTTTAGTGCTTGTTAGTTAATTATGCTTTCAGAGCATGGAAACTTTGAAAATCAAGTATTTGTTTTGAAAAGTGTTGCTGTCATCAGCAGTTGATTTTGTCTTCAATTAATCTCTTCTGCTACACTCACTTCATACTTTTGCTGTAAATTTAGAGAAATAGGAACTGCTCTATCCAACTAAAACAGTGTTGTATGTACAGGCATAACTGTTGCCATAACATAGGTGACTTCAGATTTCCTCTTCGTATGCAACAGTTCTTATGTCCAAAAGGATTTCTTTCCTCAGTACCTTGAAACTTGTGCTATTTTTCATTCATCACTTGTCAGCTAAGGGAAAATGCAGAAACTTAATCAGGTGGAGCCTACTAAATTGTTTTTAATTGTTTTCCCCACAATTTTAAACTGAAATTGGATAATTTAGTGTTAAATGTCTTTTTTGAAGTCAATCAGGTGATATTTATGTACTCAATGATAAACTGGCCTTCAATGCCCACTAGCAAAATGCACACCTCACATTTAACAATGAAATACAGTCAGCATGACTCATGCTGTATTTTCTATAATGAATCATTTATGAAGGCAGATGGATTTTTAATTATTTTCTGTGCTGGGTTGCATGAAAATTGTGTGTGAGACTCCATATGATGGCTAAACAAAGAATTGTGAAACTTCTAAAAACTTTGAAGGATAATGTTTGAGGACTGAGAGCATTTGCAGCCTCAGGCTATGCCATGAAACAGCCACAGCATTACTCTGCCTCAAAATCCACAACACAGTTTTAAAGAATCGTTGTGGGAGTATTCAGGGGAGCAGGGGGTAAGGCTTAGAAGTGTTTGACTTCTAATATTTCTGCATACATACAGGATAAAAAGCATTAGCTTATTATCATATCTAAACCAGTTTCATTTTTGTGTTACAAAATCTCTTTGGATTTTCATAAAAGAAATAGGAATGAAGAGATCGGGACTGGTGGGTGGAAAGATCCCTTCTATTTTCACATTAAAACATTTCAAGACTAGTGCTTAAAACTGTTTAGGAATTATTTTCAAGTTCGGTAACATATCCAATGTCCTAATAAAGAATCTCTAATAGGTTACTCTCAAGTTTAATGACATATACTTAAAAAAATAATACAAACAGAAATCAGAATAAGTTTTATTATCTAGATCTTTATTTCTGTCTTAATAATCTATGCAGCTGAGTTGCATTTTCTCAATATTTGTGTTTGTTCTTTTTAAACTGAATGCTGGCAACAGTGTCTCTGTCACCCATGAGGCTTACTCTGAATGATTGCTTCTTAATAGCCCTCACATTGAAGTTGTTTACTGCCAGCCATTGAAATTAAGGGTAGTGTCTGGCAGCCCAAGAGAAACAAAATTTCCAAATTAGAGGCTCAGCACTTTTCATTTCTCAGGGAGCCTTTACATCAAAGTCTCTCAGAAAGCCAATAGAACGCATCTTAGCAATTTAGATCTTGGTAAATTATTTTATTTGTTTACTAAATCAGATTTAGTAGTAAAATACTGCTTAAAATGAGTTAGGATTTTAGCATGCATCTGGAACAGGAGCAGAAATAAGGGAAGGTACCGTGCAAAGCTGCCTAGGGGAATCTTCTGCTTCTCTTTACACTACAGTGCCACTGATATTTGTGTTGACCACTGTTTCTTGAAGAAGAGGTCCCTGTGCTTGTGTACTAGCTGAGGCTAGGAACAAATTCCTGCCAGGGACTGTTGAAGCAATGAAGCTTGGTTTTGATGTGAAACTGATGTTATATCTGTGTGGTTGGAATTCATGTAATCAATTGGTCTGTTAAGAAACATATGGAAATGACCCCAGCCAGACCCTGGAATTCTAATGTTTACAGTTTTGCCAGCCCTTCACCTGCATTCAAACACCTGCATTCTAGTTTCCTTAGACTGTTTTCATGATATTTGTAATCCACACACACTTGACACTGGAAGAGTCATCCTCCTCTTGCCATCTTTTCCCTCTTGTCAGATCCAAAGCAAGGTGACTGATGGGCTGCATTTTGAGTGAGGCAGATGGTCCAGCTCCCAGTGTAGTTTCATGTTTCTAGGGTGGCTGGTAATTATGGCTGAGATCAGGGAGGCTGTGGCCATCCACAGAGCAACTTCTGGTTAGATTGTGTAAATGCTTTCTAGGAAGCAGAGTCCACTCTCCTCATAAAAGGAGGCAGCAACACTTTGATTTCAGAGACATAGAATCTGGCTTATTCTACTAGAGGAAAAAGATGAGTGTATGAACTTTGTAGTATGCAAGAGATGGTAGAAAACCTGGGAGTCTAAGAGAAGTGAGAACTGAATGCTGAAAAAAAGGATGTGAAAACGTTTTGCTGCCTCCCTTTCACTCCTCTGAAATGCGTACTTAGCATGGGGGAAGTCTGTATTGTGTTTGTAGGCTATTTACAAAGAAACAAAGGTGATGATGGTTCTTTGCCCTCTACAAGGTTCATTGTTTTCATCTGGTGAACTCAATGTACAGTTCTATGTTAGAGAGCTGCATTCTTGATCTCTAAATACTTGCTTCTCCTTGTTAAAGTGATGTACTGTGCTCTGGCAGTGTGATGATAATATAACAGGCAGAAATGAATCAGAGATATTAATAACGGAGAAATTCTGATGCTTCTGAAAAATGCTGGACCCTGGGCTGACCACGTCTTTGTCTATCTGTCTAGTTTTCTTTTTGACATTTTCCAGCTCTTTTCTAAAGGATGGAGGTACCAGGATTCCCTGGCACATTTCTAAATGGGCCTTCCTTTAGTATGCTGGATCTTCTTGAATCAGATGTGTGAATGTTGCTGGTGTTTATTTTCCCTGGCTGTTGGACTGGGGAGGATGGGAGTGGTGGGATTGGGTTTCTGTTGTTGTTTTGATTATATTTCTTAACAGCATGTTACATCGATTTGATAAAGTCCTAAAATCCTAATATCCTCCCTGTTAATGGAATGTTACACTACATGTGGTGTGATCATCCCAGAGAAAAAAACCCAAGCTCATTCCAGCACAAAACTAAAGTTTCTTGCACTGGTGATTCAGAAGTAGGGCACTTCTACAATGTGAAGTTGCTTTAGAAATGAGAGAGTAACTGGACTTTAGAAAGAGATGATTTTCTTTTCATGCTTAACAAAGTAGCGCACCTTGAGATTTATTTCTCATCTCTAATGCAGTTTTGACAGAATAACAGTACAGAATGTACCTGCTCTTTTGCTTTTATCAGTTTCTTAGGAGCATAGGATGAGCACAGACTGAAACAAATACAAGTGGCGGAGCAGCCCTCAGAATTTTAATTCATTTTTCTTCCTATATAAAGCAGGCCTTACCAGCCACATATACTTTAGAAGAACTATTTATTTTAGAGAGAGATTCTTCAAACTACCTTAGAAGAGTTAGAAGGCAAAGATCTCTGGTAACTCTTTAGAATAGGTGACCTGGGTAAATGAAGGAGCTTTGTGATTTGATCCAGAACAGAGTGGGAGAGGCAAAAGCCCTGCCATTTTTTGGTGTTTTGCTTCCTGATGATGATTCAAAGAATAAGGTCGTGGAAGTAATGTGAACTTTCTCGAATTCTGTCTTTCTTCCCATGCCATCTCATTCAGTTCACATGATGAATGGCTGTGCTGATCATTATGGGGCTGTTGGCAGTCTCCACTGTAAAGCCTGTAAACACAAATTGTCATAGGAGTAAAGCATTACAATGTATGGATGTTGCTAATGTCCATTGGGCAGCTGAAGTGACCACTAAGAGAGAAGCAATGCATCAGAAATGGAGACAGACAGAGGGTCCAATTACCGTGGATTTTAAAAACATGAGAGACTTCTCTTTTTCTTTCTGCTCACCTAAGTATGAATGAAGTGTGTTCTTTTTCAGACAGACCTAACTGGCTTAGACAAATGTCCTTACTTCAGAGCAATGTGTACACTTAATAAATGTTTTTTATATCTATTTTTTTTTATCCAGGTGAAAGCCAAAGTGCAAATGAGACAACAGGTTTTTTTCAAATGGAGAAACACACTGGTCACTAGGTTTTCTGGCATAGGCAGGAAGAGAAGCACAGGGCCAGACTCCTTTCACATCAGAGAAGCCCAGTGAATTGCCCCATGGTTTAGTGGTATGGAAACCATGCCAGTTTTACAAATTGTTTACAGTGAAGCCTGGGCATTAGTAAGGGAATCACTAGTGAGGGAAACAACTGCACAGGGAGCCAAACAGAGTTCTAGGCTTGGGTTCTGGTGTAGTATATGGCACGTCTTCTGGAGCAGAGCCCTCCATGAAAGTGCACATACGACATTCGTGCTCTGGTGGCAGGTTCACATGCAGTACTGATCCCAGCTGCGTGGTTTTCCTGTCAAAGGTTTCTCTTGGCTTAGAAATCTTCACGGTCCTTTTATTTCACTGTGGCTTGCAGCTCCATGGTGATGAAGGAAGGTGGGCCTCAGAAATTCTGATGGAACTACTATATTGTGGAGAGCTGCAAGGTACCCACTCATCACAGAGTCATGAGAGCGCAACTCATTAGCGCCTGAGGCGATATGGATAGTCACATATCTGATAGCAGGAGAAATAACATTGCACTGGGTCTAGATAAATATCTCTTGAGAGGAATGAGCTAGGGGATGGGGGGTGGGATGGGGAGCCACATGACATTTTAAACTTTGTCTAATACTACATGCATCAAACCAGAATGGAGTGGGCTGGGAGAAAGAGCTATGAAGTATAAATAACAGTAAAAGAGGATACTAATAATTAAATAAAGAAATAGAGATATGAAACAGGGATGGGAGAGAAGGGGAAATTTCTTTTTGGTATCTATTTTCCCCTGAAATAAACAGGTGATATATCCATTAGGAACACATTAATTTATACTCCAGGGATTACTGCTGAATGGCATCTACACATGATGTTGCTTATCTATCCTCAAAATCTTCCTTTCTGCAGAGCAAGAACTGTAATTCATTGTTTTTACTGTATTTACTTGACACTTTGGAATACATTGTCGATAATGAGTTGTGAACAAGGAGTGCTGGGTATGTGAAAGACTGTGAAGTTTTAGGTCAGCCACTTATCAGGAAAAGTTTTGTTTTGCATTTGCCATGACTACTTGTTGCCATAGATAGATGCTAAAAGATGCCTACAAATAGTCTCAAAATAATGAGAAAATGACAATGCTGAAAATAACAGAAAGTTTGTGTCTGAGCAGTGTGTTTTCCGTGTGGATGTGTCATGGCAAGTTTTCCCCCTGAGGTCACTGTTTCCGACAGAATGATTGACCTCTACTGCAGAAGGCAGGTTTTAAATGTAAATCAGCTACATATGCTGCTTTCTGGTTTCTAGGTATGAAAAGAAGTTTTGGGAACTTCAGTATCATCAAGTTTTATCACTTGATACTGTGAATTCTATGTCATTTAATGCCTTTCCTTAATGTAGTGAGCTTTATGATTAAAGCAGTCAGGAAATGCATGAAAGACAGAACTGATTTAATGGTTAGGATTTTTCTCATTTCTAGCCTAAATTTACTCACAGCCAGCTAACACCTATTTGGTTTGGAAGTTTTGGGTTTTTTTCTCTTTTGTCAGCATTGTCCTTTATCATCAAAGTGGTTCTTTAGTGCTGTATACACCTTGGCCCTAATTGTAACAATTGTTTTGTTTAGATTTATTACACACACATCCACTCAAAAAAAAACCCAAAAAAACCACCTGTTTATTGTCAGCAATTTGTTTTCCTCTTAAATTTAGGGGTCCTTTTCTGTACCAACTCAGTTTAAATAACTCTTTATTGAAGGCAGTTGAGTGTAATATGCATTGATGCAGAGAATGTCTTGCACAATAATTTTACTTGCTCGGTGTATCCTAAGGTCATATTAGATTCTCTTGCAGCTGTATCCCTTACATAGGTCATAATCTTTTTATGATCAGCTTACCTGTCCTCTGCATCTTTTCTTCAGATGCTTTCCATGCATGAATTCCAAGTTAGCAAAGTGCATTACTTTCTTTTTATACTACTCAGTTTTGTTGCTTCTTCTGCAGTCCTCAAGATTTATTTCTCTCCGATAACTTCATCTTCTTCTTTATTAAAGATAGCGTCACTCAACTTCTCCTGTTTGTGTCCATGACATTGATGAGAGCACTGAATAAAATGCTTCACAAGAATAATCAGACTAACCTGTTTCTTACCAGGTGCATTCCCTTTCACTGCTGTCATTTGCCTTCTCCCTTCAACTCCTTAATTCCTTGCATGTTTAAATTCTGCTGCTAATCCTCACTTTCTGACTTTACGACTAGCTCTAATGTGACACAATCTGTAATGCTTTCCTGAAATCCTGTTAGATAAGATTTTCTTTGTACCTCACTTATGTTGTATTGAAAATCTATTGAAGAAAAGCTGTGAGGTTATCCTAGTGTGATCCATAGCTGGCAAAAATCTCAATGTGTTAGATCTTGTTTTACAGGTTCAGATAGGCTTTTAATTACTTTATTTTTTTTAACAAAATCTTGTCCCAGAATTTGGTGTGCTCTTGAAAACAGTCTATTGTAAAGCAGATAATCTTTGTGTGTGTGTATGTGTGGCTTTTTTATCTCTCTTTGAGTGTGCACTTTCAAAGGGGCAGCAGCACTAGTGATAGTTATCTCCAAGAGTAAATGCATTGCAGGCTGCAAGGCTCCTGATTGTTGAAGTTAATTGGTGTTGGAAATTAGTTTTTAAACTGCTAATAACAATGCTAAGCCACTTAAGTATATCTAAATCAACCTGAGATCTACTCATATTAGATAATTGTGGACCAGGATTTTTTGTTTAGTACTAGTCAACCAAATGAAACTTTAAAGATAAAACTAAAGAGGCAGAATTTTATCTGAGCTGTGGGACTCTACAGGGAGTGCCCTTCTGAATTGAGAAATTTGACAAGGGAGCATTTTACATCCCCAGAACGCTTCCACTTAATGTAGCAAAAGTTGTCACAGTAACATTAAGAAATTCATGCAGTTGAAATATAATGTTGATATTGTTAGTGGAAGTTTGCTTCTTCTCCCCCACCCTCTTAAGTTTTCTTCAGACATTGCACCATTTAATTTGATACTCAATGGAAATATTTCTGGCTTAAATTAGAGCACACAATGCCATTGGTATTTAATTGCAAAGTAGATTGATTCTGTGTAAACATTTAGTAATGCAGAGTGGCTGTAAATGCTATTAAGTAATTTGCTGAGTAGGAACAATTGATAGAAAGTGGGATTTAATTATATTCTGTAACTTTCTGGAAAAATACTTGTCCTCAGGCAACAAACTAGTGTCAATCCCATGGTTATGGGATACTTCAGAAAAGCTTGCGCTGAGTGCTCCATTAAACTATAAATTATATATTCTATGAGATAAAATTTGGGAAGGGAAATGACTGAGTTGTTTTGGTCTTATACAGCAGTTGATCAAATAGTTCTCATCGACCAGGCACTCACTTCCATAGGGAATGGACAAATTCAATGAAAGAACAATGTAATCTGCTGTAGGTCAAAACATCAACAGGCTTCATTACAGCCCACTCTACTTGGTATTCTGTTTAGCATCTCTTTCATGGACTTTTGAACAATTTTACAGACTTTTGACTGCTGTGAAGTTTTTAATTCATTTAGAGAGGCTTGAACTCAAACCAATTAATTTCTCCTTTTTTTCCAGAGTTAGGAAAGAAGTGACATCACTAAAGCTGGAGTTTTAGTTACTGTTGCATAAGCATTTTTTTTACAACTTTCATCTAGTAGATTTGTTTTTGATTTGGTATTCTAGTAAGTCGATTAGCAAAGAGCATTTCAATTTGTACTTGTTACGCTTTCATTGTTTTCATTACAACTTTCTCTGTCACCTGATCCCGTTAAAAAGGTGGGATACCTGCAAAATTAATTGGTACCACTCTAAGATTCCGAAATACTTATTTCCCACCTAAATCTGCATCTTAGGGTTTAATTATAATAATGGAATTTGCTAGTTTTCATTATTGTTTTGAACCAAATCAAAGTTTAATGGTCTTTCTGGAACAGAAACCAAATGAATGAAACATGCCATGTGATGTTATAAACCTTGGCCCGTTCTTATTTGAGGATGTTCAGCTTTGGCAAAAAGAAGTATATTTCTAGTTCATCATTTATATAAATTTAATTTTACATCCCCGGTCCTCAGATTTGTTGAAATGCGAGGTTTTAGATTTGGGGATTTTTACTTATTTGGGTTTTTTTAATTCAGATATTTTAGAATAGTTTGCTGAAGGGTAAGGAAAAACCAATGACTTTGGAAAAGAAGCATGGCAATTGCTTTTGCATTTGTATTTGGTTACTTTACTCTGCATCTTGTTTTGAGTTTCTGAATTTCTGGCTTTCAGTATTCATAGAGATGTATGTTAGATTTTATGATGAATGAAAAGTTAGCATGATTTATACAGCCTCATTCCTGTTGATTAATATCTCTGCATGTTAATCTGTCTCAGAGTTTGGTTCTAATAGCTGCTGTTCCCAAGAGTGACGAGGTGATAATGCACCTTAGTGACAGAAACACTGTGGTTATAAGAATAGCTGTTGTTAGAGGAGTTGATTGGTACATCTGTGCTTAGAAGCAGTTTGAATATTAATTTTTAAATGATGGTGTTCTATTGGTCACACTATTAATTTAGCTAGTAACATCATTCAGTAAATCTATGGTTTATTAACTTGAAGAAGCTCCTCCTCCCATCCTTTAGAGAAAAACTAAGTGTATTTTCAGCTGAAAGTAATATCTATTCACTATTTGTTGTCTGACACTAAACATGCTGATATGTCATTTTTGACACATGAGATCTGGATTTTCCTTCAAATAGCCTCTAAGTTATCCATACATTAAAATGTATCATTTTACTTGAAATTATAGTGTGTTGTGAGAGTCAACTAATTTTGTTATATTTGGGGGAAAAAAAAGACCGTTAAAAGGTAATATTGCTGTAGACTGGATTGGTAGGGGTCAGTAAATATATGTGTGCAACACAAATATTTTAGAGTGGTGGTGTTGCTTCTGAGACACATGTGTGAGAGTGGCTGGAGGCCTCTACTGAACCCTAAGATGGAAGGCTCAGAGTAGGACAAGCTTTGCATCTGTGCTTTTCAGCTTTGTTTCCGAAGGAGAGAAGGAGTGCTGCTGTGTGTGAGTATCTGTTAACTCCTTCCTAGTAATTTCTGAACCTGTTCAAACAGGTCCAGTCAACTTGAAAAGAATAACTGGAATTTTAGAGGTATGAATTTAGGAAAAAAAAAACAACAGAGTTGTCACTTCTTTTGCCTCTTCCACATCTAGAAGATAGTCTCTTAAATGGAGTGTATAACATTGGCATCTGTTGGATTCCCAGCATCTGTTGGAGGGCAACTGTCTAAAAGCATACCTTTTGTGTGATTTAACGTGTCAGTTTTGCTCTTTTCAACTGCACAGGCTCCGAGTTGTGAAAGTGGATAACAGAACATGCAGTAGAAAGCTTTGATTTTGAAAATTGCTCTCATGTTTCACCTTTTGCTCTCGTACGAGTTTTCTTTACTATTATTTGCTATGGTATCTAGATGCTTTAAGAAATGTGGAGTAATTTGAACATCAGTAGGTCGAAGTTCCCTCATATTCTTTTCTGTAGTAAAAGGAAAAAACTCTGCTCTCTCTATTGATCACACACACGAAAAATTGACTGTGAATGAACTTTGTGGATTTGCTTTGCGGATGTACTATGCATCTTTGTAAGGCTATTAGTGAAATGGTATGTGTACCTCTGCAGGAATTAATGTGTTTATTGTGGAAGCATAAGGTAGGATAGCAATTCCTAATGCTACATAAGCTATAAGGAATGCATTTGTTTGGGCTGGCAGTGGAGAGCATTACACTGTAGACTTTCAAGACTGATATCCTAGAGTACTAATTGTTATCCCATGAATGGCAACGAAGGTTAAATAATGTAAGGTCACTGCTATGTTCTTTTTGTTTCAGTAAAGCTGATTTTAAAAGGTCATTCTGTCCTGCTTTGTGTGACAAGATGGAGGACTTACATTTTTAATGACTGTGACATCTAATGTACCTAGAAATACCAGGAACTGAGAATGTTTGTCATGAGCTTTTGTAGACTAAAAGTATAATGTTGAATTTGCATTCTGGTGATGTACTTAAACAGATAATCGTTGAAAACTTGGATTTTAGTGTCTTTTGGTGAAGTGTTGTTTACCTATACATATGATATTGAACTAAAGGAAAACCTTTGCAAAAATTCGTGTCTCCCTCTCCTCTACATGTTCTGGTCCAAAAAAGCGTCTCGGGGTACATAAGAGCTTTTCTCAGATCCTGTGCATGGACCACTTTGACAATTTGAAGGCAGGTAAAGGAAAGACTTTTCATGCCATGTTATTGAAAGTCATGTACCAGTTCACTGAAAACAAAATATACAGTACATATGGCTACCAGACCCTGCAAAGAATTGTTACAAGCTTGGAGAAGTTTTTATTATAAAGTCTAGTTTCTTTACCAAATATCTTGGTCTTTGTTCACATTGATTCAGAAATGTAATCAATTGTGATTCATTTTTACACGGAAAATATTTACGTAGTCTTGTTTTTCTAATAAATTTCAACCAAAATCATTGTTAAAATCATTTTGAGGTGCATTTTTATCTAAACAGATAAAACTGAGCAAAATGAAGAACTTATAGACAAGGAGTGTTGGCTCCCTTGGCTATAGTAAATGATTGCTTAGAGATCATATTTGCAGGGTTCCTGCAACAATTCTCAAAAAAGATCATAATTAATACAAATACAGTCTTGCTGGAATGCCATGTTTTTCACCTTGGGTTGTAATTCCAGATTCTTTATTTAGTGGAACTCAGTTTTTCTCAGCTTATAAAAGCCACTGTAAACTAAACTGGATTCCATGCCTGTCAGGCTTTTATAGCCCTTTGATATGAATTTTTTCTATTCCTGCTGCATAATGACAATGACATTTGCCAAGATGTCCTTTTGCTGCTTCCCTATTTGTCTTCTCAAAGAAAAACTCTTAAATATTCCTAAAAAAAACCCCACAAAACAACCAAAACCCATGAAACCTCTTTCCCTAAACAACTTTGTTAAATCTAGATCTGTGTGCTTATTTTTCCTTTTGTTGATTTTCCTTTCTGAATTTCAGTAGGCAGTAGAAAGGACATGATATTTGAAGATATATAGTCTTTACAGAAGTGCTAAAAGTATGTCTGAAATAAGAGTTGCATAAGTGAGAAAACTCTCTCCCTAGGGGCATTCAGGCTGCAGCTAAAAGTCAGTGAGTACTGTACCTACAAGTAGAAATAAGGAGAAAAAGAGAAAATTTATTAACTAGAAAACTATATACTACAACCAAACTCTACACTTGAGTTCAAAGAGACCACTCTAAATGAAATTGTCGTCAGTCACAGTCTTCTTTGAGGGAAACACCACTGCTTCTTGAGATGCCTTTTATGTGTAAAAGGTCTCATTTTCTGATGTAGATGTGTATTGTAGGTATATGACTCAACAATAGGTAGTGATGAGTAAGAAGTAGTATCTAGACTTGCACAAAATTAAAGGCTAGTCTATGAGTTCAAGTAAGCAGCTTGGACCAGTGTTTTCTATTTAGGTATTTAAGAACAAAAATCTCCCTGTTTTTTCCCCTGCACTTCTTTCAGCTATGCCTTCTGTAAGTCAGATCATTTAACATATCTGAATGACTGAAGCAGTATTAGTTTCTCCATCACTTTAAGTAGCTGTTCTTTAACATGTATGCTGTTTTGAAATTAGAATGTATGTAGATTGAACATAGTCTGTTCTTTTCTGATGCTTTTTGAGGTACAAATACTAGAATTAATAATATTCTGAGAAACTCTCATGTTTTCAGCCACTGTTTCATTAATTTCTGGGGCCCAGGAAACTTTAGAGTAAGTTTATACTGGAGAAGCTGAACTCAAAGTAGTGTAACAACCTAATGGAGTACCTAACTTTCTAAAAGGACACGGCAGTTTTTGTGTGGGTTGTTGTCATCATTTGTATCCCTACTGTTGTGCTAATAGTCAGGGTAATACATTAGGTATGTGCTAGATGGGTTAGGGTTTGCTGCTGACTTCAGAACTCTGCAGGGCTCAAACACTGTGCCAGTGGCTCCCAGAGAGTTGCAATTGGCACATTTAACCTCCAGCTGCAGCATTTCCCAAGTTTCTTGGTTGCCTGTTACATTAATTTTCAGTTTTCTTTTGGCAAGTAGTTTATTTAGTGAGGAGTTGCAGTCTTAAGCCAGGTCACTGATGTCAGCTCCTAATGTGAGGGCCAAAAGATGTCCTAACTCCTGTCAAGGCACATTTTTGCTAAAAAAGTGTATTTTTGCTCTTTAATTTGGAGAAAGAGGAAAAGGAAGATCCCAGGATCAGACACAGCAATGCTGCTTAATCACAGGAAGCAAAACCACCAAGGAAAAACTATATCTCCTCCCTGTTCTCAGTGTTATTCATCCCAGTGCACTTTCATCACAGATTAAGTTATGCAAAATTATTGCTAGAGGCAAGACTTTCAGCATGAATGCTACTCATTGATTTTCTCCCTAGGCCTGTTTGAAATAAAGATTAGCACATCAGGATATCGGGAGAGTGAATGGTGTCACTTGTTGCAAGGGCATTTGCAGATTTACCTGGTACCAGTGGGTTAAGAAGGTTTTGGAGGTAGGTATCACTCAATCACAACTGCTTTTCTTGAATTGACAGTCTTGTTAGATTGGCCACGTGTGAATAGATGTGCTGGCTAAAGCAGTATGAAAATTGCATTGTGACAATATTGGCCGAAACCAATATAAAAATCAAGCTCAACTGTTGATGGAAATCTCATTTTCAGTCACAAGGTTGAGAGGCTACTAGTATTTTAAATTCTTGCATGCAAGTGTTTGTGGCAGTAATTCTGAGAAGACTGATGCTACGAACACAAACTTTGGCACACGACTTTATCATCAGTAGTAACCAAATTATATTTTCCTGTGTATTGCCAGAGTTCCTATAAATGTTGTTAGATGCTCACAGTTTTGCTTTTATATACACATGCACACCTGTGGTATGAATACACATGTATACGTGCATGCTTTACATGTAAATTCTGAATACCCAAGGGAAATAAGGAACAATAACTGTGAAGAATTTTTTTGGCTGTGAACCATTCAGCAAACTCCAACAAGCAGAAAGCAGAGCTCAGTGAGCAGAGACTACATATGCACTCCTGTGCACTGTAGCAGAGTGCAGCTGAACAGCTCCTCAGTGAGGTCTGTAAATGCATCTAGCCTTGGGGATGCCAATCTGCTGAAAACATTTGTAACTGAACAATCTTTCATCTTGATTTTTCTTGGGATTTGGACTACTTCCTGTCTTTTGTACTTTCTGAACTGTGGATTTAAAGTCGAAAAGGGTAGAGACACGCATGAGATTTAATTGTTTCCTCTCTGTATGCACCTTGCTGTGGCATGCGGTGAGCATTTACCATTGGATTGGATTAACTAGTAAGACAGCCATCTCAACATCTGCTGAGACTTGGTGCAAGGCTTTCTTCTCTTACAAACTTTATTTCCAAAACAAGCAACTCGTATCCATCTCAAGTATGTGGTTCACAATTTTCAGTTACCAATGATTATAGATTGATTCTATCAAAGAATGATTATATCGGTATACTGTAGAATATTTCCTTAGCTCAGATGCCCAATTTCTTTGGATTTTTGAAGAGATCATATTGCAGGGTGGAGATGTAATTCAAACACTGAACCTGAGAAAATCTCAAATTCAGTATAGTTCACTTTTGATTATTCTGTATTTGCTGAACAGCAGCTTGACCTTTCCATTTGACCCTTTCATATAGAATTCTCTTTGCTGTCTGTGTCCTGTTCCTGTCACTTAATTTCACCATTGACTTCACTTTGGGGATACTGTGGAGTATTTGCTGAGTATTTTCGACACACCACGCTACTCCCGATTTACATCTTCACTCCTCAGGTCTTCAGTTCTCATGTTTATTTTTTATTTTTTTACACCACTGAAGAAATCTCAGTGTGTGGAGGTTATCCCAAGCAGTCCCTACATATTTTGATCATGTAATAGTAGGCAAGAATAGTCACAAGTCTTGTATTTTAATTGCACTAAAGTGAGATGTAGGTCACTAACTACTTGATCTAAAACTGAGAGAAGTTAGTGGAAAGACTTGGCTCTCTAGAAATCTGGAAAAAAAGTCCTAGGGACTGTTCTGGAAAGAAACTCTAAATCAAAAAAAAAAGCCCAGCTTTTTCTGAAATTTATGTTAGTGTCTGATTTAATTTTTAAAATGCAAAAAATATGATGCTTGAAGGTACACTTGGTCCATACTGCAATGCTGTCAAACTGTACAGATTCAATTCAGATCGTCTTGATGTTTATAGTAGTTTTGGTGCTGATTTGCTTTTGGAAATGTCATCTTGTTGGCTCTTCAAGTTAGCTTGCTCTTAATTCTTTGATATCATTAGGATTTTATCATAGTGATTACTTATGTGTTAACAATGAAAAATGTCAGAGATTTAGGGCTTTTAAAAATGTGAGAAAATTTTGTGAACAATAGTTCCTAAATGCCAGACTGGCAGGAGAATTATTATGAAAGGCAACGCACTGTTCAATTTGATATTTGGCTAACATTTTGATCTGAGAGATTTTTTGAACTGATTTCTTAATGTTAGAGTAATATGTATGTTTTCCATAAATATTTAGTTGTTTTGTGAAGTAATTGATTCAAAATTTACCATATCTGATATTTATAAACTTAGAAGTCATCATCTTTTTCTTTATCCCTCCATAAATACAAAACTATGAAAATTCTCCGAGCCAGTAAAATTTTGCAGTTTTCTGTTCAGTGGTTAGATGTACTGAAATTATTTTCTCTTGCAAGACAGTTGAAACAGTATTTTTAAAATCCATTTTAGATGTTGAATAGGAGCTACTTAAAACCTAAACAGATCAATAACAAATTAAACAAAATCCTGAGAAAGCAGTTAGAAGAAGAAAAAATTTCTTTCTGTCAGTAACTCTCATAATGGCAGCTCACAAATTACAATTAAAGATACTAACACTCTGAAACTCTTCAAGAGCTCACTAATTAAAAAGAGAATTCCAGCAGTTTCAAAAGCATTAAACTCCTCCACTCACCCCTCCCAACCCAACCAAGACAAAAAGACAAACCTAAACAAACAAACCTAAAAGCAGGATTTCATTGTAAAAGGTCAAAAGATTCAACTGAAGCAGATCACAATGGTGGAAGCTCTTGGATTGATTTTTCCTAGGCTGCCTGAGGAAAATCCCAGCTTTCATTTACCAACTTTACTTTTTCCCAGTGAGCTTTGCTCAGTAGAACTGCATGGCTTTGCTTGAACCCTTGGCGTGGAAAGGATAGAATTCCTGCAACCTTCTTCATGAGTTGTTTCGATTTGCTTTGGTTTATTTTGGCTTGGTGGGTTGGGTTTTTTTTCTTCCTCTGCTACAAGGGCCAGATAAAGGATCAATCTAGCCCAGCCTGTGCCAGCAGCAAAAGACCATTCTGTTTTGGGTACGCACGCCAGATGGGCTCCTTTCTGCTGTCCCATCTACCTCTCTTCTTCCCACATTTCCCCAGCTGTAATGATCATATCTGAGATACCGTGGTGAAGAAACAGTAGAAATGACAGATGTAGCTGTTCAGTGTTCATTCAAAAATTTCTCTTTATAGTAGAAGAAATGCCTGCTTTTTGTAAACAAAGTGTTGTGAAACAGCCTTTCAGTTCTGCCTCACAATCTCTGTTACCACTCATTTATAAACTTTTCTTTTTTTAGCTGAACACGTTTCTCTAAATTTATGGGGGAATAAAGCCTTTTTGGTTAATCCTTGCACAAAACATTCCACAACCCTTGCATAAAACTTTTGTGCCAAACTTTAAAGGTTCCCAAGTTTATGTTAGCAAAGTTCTGGAAAAGTAGATTTTTGCCTTCTTCCATGACCCAAATCCTTCTTGAGAGGCTGAGCAGCAGGGCTTAGAGTCACACTGGGACCCTGTCCAACTTGCCTGATAGGGACAAGGCTTCCCTTTAGGTAGGCTATAGTGAGATAGCTAGGGAGGCTTATCATCTGTCCTCTCTGAGCAGAATACTAGAACAATCTTTGGTCAAGAGGGAGAGAGAAAAGCCCTATGGCTACATTGTCAGAGCACTGCATCAGCTTTAGTTTCAAAGGATGTTCAGAGATTACGTCCCTACTGTGAATCAGTGGCAGGTTCCCAGGACTTGACTGACTTGTGCCCTAACTAGTGCCAATAAAGGACCTCAAAAACCAAACCACAAACTGTCCTCAAACAGAAAAAACACAGTAGAATGTTTAGTTTGGTTCTAGTGATGCAGGATTAGCAGTTATGTGCATTTTCCAATGCTTTATTAACATTAAATAAGCATACTCTCTTTGAGACATGGCTGAAGTTGAGTCTGAATGCCACTATTGATGTGTTACAGAAATCAGGAGGTACTATTGCTTCTTAGTCAGCAAACAAGGGTTATTTGTTCATAGAGAGTATGCTTTCAAAGAAGATGTTTGGGTTCTTAGGCAGAAATGTTGGTGTCATTATTACTGTATATTACAGTTGCTCTTGGTGAAGTGATAACAAGTCTTTGCTAGCAGTTTTTTAATGCTTCAGTTGCCCTGCTTCAATTACATTTTCTTTTCAAATGCTGGTCACATATTAAACAGGGATCCCAGGTTTGTCCTCTCACTTTTTCAGTGCTAAGTACAAATCAACTGTCTTACTCTCTCAAGGACTGTGAGTTGTTGATGGAAGAATTGGCAGAGGAATATCACTCTTTCCATCTGATGCTTCTGTTTCTATCAGGTGTCCTAAAAATTTAAGCCCATATTTCAAATCTTGTCCACTTGATCCTAAATGTCTTTGAAGCTCCAGTAATGTGAGTGTGAATGGAGGAAACCACGTTGTACTCTCCAGTGCTTTTCTTGTACATTTAATAATATGATACCTAGTTGAACTCTGAAACTCATAGGCAGTATTTGTTTATCTACTTTGATAAAGTTTTTAACAAACTGCCTTCTGGAGGATACTTTGTAGCAGTTTTTTGGGGAGAAAAAAAGAGAAAATCCATCAGATAGGTTTCAGTTTCAGATCCTGCTCTAGCATCTTCAACAGGTCTGTAGAAAGAGACGGATGGATAATATCACGGGAACCTGGAAGGAGTTACAAAGTAACATTCACAATCATCAGACAGAATACTTTCTGATGGATCTCAGCCAAGAGGGAAAGGGCTGTTAATGTTACAGAAACATTTTTTTTACAGAATGGGGGTTCATACATCTGTTTACCAATACTATACTGATACATATCAGTGAAAGAATTTTGCTTAATCTATAACTTGTTTGTTTAAATGTGTCTCTTTTTGAGCTTATTTACCTGACAGATTTTGTCTTAAGTGGGTCCTGTAGCTGGTAACTAGTTTTCTTCTTAAAAGTTCAGCCTGGACTAAACTGTAGGAAGAATCTTGTGGGGGTTTTTTAGCTTTGTGGAAAATTTCCTAAGAGGTGATCCATTATCAGACTGGCAAAAAAAAAAGTGTGACAATTTCAGAAAGTGTTTATTATACAGAATAGAGAAACAAATACTGATGGAAGCCAGACCCCTTTTTCCATTGCTGTTACCTGATCTTATGTAGACTAATGAGGTTTTTTTTAATTAAAAAAAAAATTATTTCAACTATTTTTTTTGGTACCTCATGGAAATAATAGGGAATGTTTGTTGAGGTGCAAATCATCTGCCTGGGTTTTCAAGCAGAGCTATTCATCTGTGTCTTGCTGTGCATCACCATCAGAGGTTTGCACCCTGAATGAGATGCTGGTTAGCTTTATGCTCCCCTATACAAGCCAGTTGGATCTGTAGATACATGTGCATGCACTGTAATCTCATGGTGTCTCTGCTTAGCAGACACTGTTTAAAGTTTACTGGAGATCTGTTTTACTTCTGAACACGCAAGTAGTAAGAGAGCTCTTTTTTTTTTTTTTTTTTTTTTTTCCTCAAGTAAATGTTTATGCTTAGTCAGTTTTCCTTCCAAACTGAAGGGCAAACATACTTCTGTCAGCTGCTTGAATCCTGCATCTAATCACATGGAGATTCAAGTAACATGGGGACACAAGTAACATTCATATTAACACTTTAGGCAGTCTGCGTAAAGATCAGCTGTGCTGAGAGCCCATGGTGTCAGAGAATCAGCTAAATCTCTAGAATACATTAGTGAATGAAAGCACGGGTGTACCTCATCCAGTCTTTGCTTCGGTGTCTGACATCTTAAGTAGGCACAGGTGGAATTACTCCTTTGTGGTTTTGGTTTGGGTTTTTATTTATTTAATGCATTTAAAGCAACTTGTCTTGACTTTCGCAAGAGTTTAGTAATATGTAATGATTCTTCTTGAAAAGTTGGCTCTCAGGAGTGAATATGTTGTATTTTCTTGGAAATTGAAGCTATTGCTTTGGAATTCATCCAAAATTCTCTGTGTGTGTTCTATGACATGTATTCTCTAACGTGTCTGGCTGGTGACAAGTTTAATCTTCTGAGAGACTTCTTTTTTTCAGACAAGATTTGGCTTTGTATTGTGACTGATCATGTAGTCAGTAGCTGGAGGTTTGCAAAGAGGATTTATTCATTTGTCTCTGTTATCTGGAATATGCCTATTCTTAAAATCAGATAGGTAAAATAGAGATGTGTGGAATAGAGATGATTAATAGATATTTTGTTCTGACCAATAATCTAATGGAAGACTGTCATACATAATTTTGATAAGCCTCCAGCTGATTCTATTTACAACTGCCTGCAGTTGAGACAGAAAATATTGCCCAATTAGATAAAAAATTAATTTTGAATTATTTAATTATTTAATTATTCAGTGCTGTCTCTCAGAATTGGAATCTGGGTGTCTGACACGTACCTGGAAGTGTTACCTACTTACACATATGATGCCATGACATCTTGTCACTGAATTCAGCACAGTTCCAAGCAAGGGAGATGTGGTATGTATCCATTCTCCTCTAAAAAGTGTATTACTGACAGCCTACTGTTCTCTATATTCTTCTTGTGCACTGGACTGAGATTTTTTTCATTTCATGCATCATCATTCACAGCTTGCTGGCGTTATTCTATAAAGTCAGTACATATCCTTAATACACACAAACATAAGAGAGAGCAATATTTTTTTGCTGTTATTTTTGAAAGCTGGACACATTTGCATAGGTTTAATTTTCCTTTTCACCTATTGGTGAAGTATACTGAGGGAGGGGAAAAACCTCTAACCTCTAGTTATTTTACAATACTTGTAAGCTTGATGTCCATTGCTAATTTGTTGCAGATTCTGGTTTTCTGTTTTTCAACTCTTCAGTTGATATGAAAAACAACCCAAATTTAAAACAAGAGATATTGATAGCCCAGCCAAAATCACCTTGATAATGCTTCACCTGTTAGAGTTAAGGCATTTCAATAATTACTTGTGACATAAACGCTCTCTTGGCTTTGATGTTGGTCTGGGGAGGGACTGACGTGTTCATATTCTGCTGAGTAGCCTTGTCTGTTAATGCATGACTAGTGTTCAGTGCTCAAAGAGTTTTCTAGTGCATGGGAGTCCTCAGATAGTAAGGAGGGACTGTAACTGAGTTCAAAACTACTCTTCTGTAGGTTTAACATTGGTAAGCCTTTTACTAACTGGTATAGTTTAAAACATGAAAATTATCCTAAACTGTATGAGCCAATATTAGGTTGACATTTCAAATCTTTGCAGTGTGAAGAATAAGACTTTGTTTCTGTAGTCAAGATGTGCTGCATCCTGTTCATGCTCCAGGCTGTGGCTAGAAACTTTCACCAGCAACTTTCAATTGGCCTCTCTTATTACTAATTGTCTTTTCTGTCCCTTCCTGGGTCTCTGTCTGTCTGTTTGTATCTTTGTGATATCCCATCAGTTATGGAACCATACTGAGAATGGAGTGGGAATGAAGAAATAGCATGGCACGGCAGGGATGGCAAACAGATTCAATGACTCCTTGAACTGTCTGTATTGTTACAAGTTTCTGAAGCCTCAGTACCATTGATGGGAAGATGTAGAAATCTAATGCCCGTTGTATCATTAGGAGTAGACAGGGGTGTGTTGGTCCTTTTCATTTGTTTATTAAGTATACAAGGGTATGCATCCACTTCTGTGAAAGATAGTTGAAAACTGTCATGAATTTTGTCCAGAATAGAAAGTGTCAGGGTTGAACTGAGGCTGAACTTCATGGTCTGGAGACTGATAAAATAAACATGTGATTTAGATGCTGATTAAAAATGCATGTCTTTATGAGGGAAAACAACAGCAAATCCGGAAAGGCAGATAGAAAGATTAATGGGGAATTCATAGCATCAGTCATGTTTCAAAACAATATGGTAAAGTAGGGGGTTGTTGTGGGGCTTATTGCTGACTGCAAGAGGCACAGCATTAAGAAAAAAACTGCTCTTCTGAGTTTTTCTTTGTCCACAGAAAAATTACCCTGGCAGTCTAAGGATTTCTTTAGGCATGACAGGAATTGTTAATTGAGAAAATACAATTTATTAGCAACTGGTAGAGTTGGGAAATTTCAAACAGTTTTGGGCAAGCAAATCCATCATAGCCCTTCTTTAGAGACATGTTTCCTGGAGAACATTGATATTAAAGGACCTGGCAAGGTGTTTTGAAGGACTCTGAAGGTTTTCAGTGTCACTTTAAACAGGAGGTTTGGCTCCTTGCCGCAGAAACTCAAAGGTGAAAGCAGTTGAATTTGCCCTTCTCATGGGCCAAGTGTTTCTTTAAAGAAACACCTAAATTGCACAGAGTAACACACACAGTACTTTTGGAAAGTCTCTTTGGATACTTGCTTGTAGTAGTTATTAAATCCTTCGTCCTGAGCACAGCTGTGAGATCAATCTTGTTCCCGACTGGTCTGTTCTAACTAGATGACTGTGCGGGGAGCTTCTGGACCATCCAAAGAATTAAGTACACTAGGTGCGCAGGCTTGCAAAGCTCTGACATTCAGTTAGACAACTATAACAAAAAGACAGGAATTTCATCTCCTATCTCACCACTTAAATTCCATAGCTCTTGGCCCAATGGGAAAATTGTTCTCATCTGGCACAGTTAAAAACCAAGCAAAATCAGTCTCTTGCTTAAATACATGAATCTGCTTTTGCAGTAAAAGAAGATGGATAAGTGAGAAGAGATTGTTTTCCTATTATGTCAAAGTGGAGTTTTAATTGAAGTTATGCAAGTTTTTCAGATTTAAAGGTTATATCAGCTCATCATGATGTGCTTGTACTTCAAAAATACGCACATTGGAAAGAGAATTTGCTAGTCTAGTACTTTCAGTTCTTAGCTTCTACCATCTGTGATCAAGATGACCTTGGTTCTTACCCTTTCCAAATAAAATGTACATCTCTTCTACTGAGATTTTTCTCAGTAAAAAGTGTGACCAGCAAGCAGTTCAGCATTTTTGTGGAATGATAATGTCCCTGAAGACAGCAGAGAGCTGGGTGAAAATCTGCCCTCAGTTGTTATACCTGCGTGTAAGAAATGAGTATCCAAAGCTGCAGTTCTGCTTTCTATGTGTCGGCTTTACGTTTCCAACCACCCTCAAACAAACTGCTTCTTGTTTTACAATTAGGAATAATTGCTGTACTCGCAAGTAAACCTCTGTTTTGTCTCTATTTACTTCAATTCCAACATGTTTGATTCCATTAAATTCATTACGTTACAGTATTTAATGTAACTTTCTGATTTAGACCTTGAGCAACTGCGAAGGCAACTGGTTACCCTGACATTTCTAAAAATATTTTTATGTCCCTTTTCTGTTTAGAATTTACCTTTAAAAGATGAAAAACAGTGATGAAAAATACTTCATAGAGTATATTATATTATGATCTTCCTTTTCCTCAGGATCTAGCAGTGCTATACCACTCTCAGCTCTTGACTGCTTACTGCAAAATCAGTTTTCTGTTGCAATTTGGGGCACTACAGCAGATAAAGACAGATTCTTCTAATTCATGATTGCTTATTGGCAATTGTAACTTTATCAGAACTCTGTTTTCTGTCTGTCTCTGACACTGTAAAACAAGATCTTTTAAATGTTTATTATAACAAAATAGATAAACAGACAACAGATGATACAATTTGCCATTGCAGATAAAGTCTTCCAAACCACCAGTGTTCTCAGTATGCTTTTTATAGCAACTTCTGAATTACAGGCAACCAGGACCAATTGTTACTGGTAACATAACTGGTCTTTTATTATCAGAGTGACTTTAAGAATAGGAGTATTTTGGAGACAATAGTAGGGATCGTTCATCCGAAATGTCAGTGTTTGTGTTAAGAGTGTTTGGGATCTCCTTCATGCAATAGCTCACCTATCACTGCATTTCTACTTAGCTCTGCTGTGTTTTCAATTCTTAGAGCAAGATATCATAAGAAAAACAATGTAAAGACAGTAATAAAATTATGTTATTCATTCCTCTAGGCAGTTAGTGAGATTTCTTGAAAATTCTTCAAAAGTAATTAAATAAGATAATAACATAAAAAAAATCCCTTATCTCTTAATATTAAGGCATTTGCTATAACAAAAGGCATCTAGTGGTATAAATGATAGGTGCAGCCTCTAATGGCCAGATCCAGAGGAAAATTATTCTATATCTGGATTCAGATGATTCTATTGTAGAGCTTAAGAGAAGTTGTAATCTGCTTTCTGTGCTGGGTTTTGTAAAACTGAGCTAATTCTGTTAAGGGCATTGTCTCCTGTATGACAGCTCAATAATTGAATTACTTCTTTATACTATAATAATACATGGAGTTTGTATCTTCAGACAGTATAACTGGGATTGTTTACCCTGGAGTAAAGGAAGCCAAGAGAGACCTTGTCACTCTCTACAACTACCTGAAGGAGGTTGTGGTGAGGTGGCGGTGGGTCTCCCAAGGAACAAGTGAGAGGACTTGAGAGTGAGAGAACAAGAGGAAGTGGCCTCAAGTTGTGCCAGGCAAGGTTTAGATTAGATAGTCAGACAGGATTTTATTCAACATGTAAATAAATTTTAAGATGTAATCTACCTTGATCAGTAATGAGAGTTTTTTGAAGAAAGGTAGAAAAGCATGCTCTGAACACAACTGAAAATCTTTGATTTAATATAGACCTTGAATTAACTCTGGGTAATTAATTTTTAATAGATTACTCCTCTCTGAGTCAGATTGCTTCCTCAGCTGCCTTCTTTAAAAAACACTGGCTTCTTCCACTAGGAGAGAATGAAAACAGTTAAGGCAGTGATGTTGATAGGTTGTGGCAGCATTTCTAGGTTGAAATCTTTTGGGGTTTTGGCTGTAATCTTTTGGCATACGCGATTCTGTGGAAAATCTGGCACCTGATTAAAAAAACAACAGCAAAAAAAAAGGTTGAACCCTGGTTTTGAAACAACAAATGTTGCCACACCTACAGAGAAGCAGCTGGGAGTGTTTTAAACTGCGTTTACTTCATTTCAACTGAGCTGTTGGAAAATATACCTGAACGTAACTGTGCCGGCTGTTGCCTACTGTTAAGTGCATGAGACTCTTGCTGCACTTGTTGAATGCAGTTTTTGTTTGGTGGTTTTTTTTTTTTTTTTTTAGTGGGAGCAGTCTCTAATGTCCTCAGATCTGTAAGAGTGTGCAAAAGCTGCTCAGTGAGAAGACACACCATAGGCCGCCCTTTGCAGCATCTTGAGATTGTGGCTTTGGAATGACAATAATTGCTAAGTGTAAGACAATCCATTGATCTAATGAGTACAGATGCATGCAAAATGTGTAGATAATAGCTATGTAGTGTTTAGCTAGGATAGAAGGATACATAATTTCTCTTTAACACAAGAGATAGAGCAAATGAATTATCTTGCAAAGATTTGTTTCTTCTCTGGAAAATGAAAAAGGAAAAAAATGTCAAGGGAAGATTCCCAGTTTGTTTATTTTTCTAATTTTTTTTTTTATTTAGTCAAATTCTTTCAGGATTTCTAGAAATTAACAAAAAATATATTCCCAGGAGAAGAGGAGAGAGCTTTGAGCCCATTCTATTTCAAAGTTACATTTATAGGGGAGAGGTAACGAATCTCCCTGCTGAGACATGATTTACAAAGTAAACAGCAAATGGCAATGATTAAGTGGTGAGTTTTCCCTTGTTTGGTACTTAAGGAAAGAAATAGGGTCAGTCCCATGTTAACTTGGGCTAAGTAATGCCATTCTTACAGAGTATCATTCTGTGCAAATGATGCAATTCTCCAATACGAGCCTCTTGGGAACTAATTAAGCATGTCAGAAATTAGTGTTTCAAGCAAGATGCCCTTTTTGCCCAAGGGAAATACTTTTGTCTTGTCTCCTTTTTTTTTCTTTGTCTCCTCTTGTCTCTTTTTCTTCTTCTGTTATTTCAGACTGTATGTTCTAAAATCCCTCATCAGCAAAATTATGTGGGATGGGGCAGGAGGGAGGTTCCTACTGAAAACCTTTCCAGCCTGGCTGACCGTGTAAGATGGAAGTTAAATGTTGTGTGTTTGATTGCTGCTATACCAAAAGCAAATAACAACATGAAGATAATTTAAGTGAATGATACAGACACCAAACGTAGCAGAAATCCTCAAGTAAAATTCCTTAAACACACTAAATTGTCAAGATTGCTCTGTAAAGAAAGCTACAGCCCTGGAACTAAGAAAAGCATAATAATTCTGAGCACATTGCGTGTGCAGACAAAAAACTCCAATCTGCTGAGCCAGAGCTGTGTATGTTTTTGTTGCTGTGCTTTGGATAACAGCAACCACTGCTTCACCAGCTTGTAGCAAAGTACAGGAGAGGATTGTTACTCTGGGAACACTTTGATTACATATGCTAATGCAATAAAAATCTACTGTGAAATTTCAGCAGCAGCTAGAGAGAGAGACTGAGTAAGGAGAACTTCAAATTAGGGAACTGGACATGAAGCCCATTGATGAGGTGGGATTCAAAAGGAAAGCAGGCCCAGGACTGTGGGTAGTCAGGTCTTTGGAATCACTGGAACTATGGAACCAAAACAGCTCAAGTAACTGAACGCTCTCTTGAATAACTTCAGGGTACTTGAGGCAACTCACTAAGGATGAGAAAGCGAGTTGTGCCCTAATGTGTGGAGGTAGCAGGTAACAAGCTCGTTGAGAGCTTGAGTCAGGTTAAGATTTGTAACAAAATGTTTCCTCAAATTATAGCACAATTGAACAATTTCAGGTAATGGCGTCCTTCATACTGACTTGCTTGTGAACCAAGCAGAGCCTGTTGCCTTCCTTTTTGAGTCTTAAACTCTCATACTTTGTATGTATATGTTATCATCTAATGGGAATAGAATCTCCAGGTGCTGTGCCATCTGTTTGGGAAATCTTGCCCTGTACCTGACTTTTAATTTTGCAAATTAAGAAAAATGCTTAGTATTTGGGGATTATTTAAAAAAGCAAATGTGTTGGTGAATAGCACCGAGTGCCTCTCCTCTCTAGGAAAGAGGCTTTTCTATTTTGCTTACATTTCAATAATTGCACTGGAAGGTCAAACATTTTCAGTTCTCTTTTCCTATTGCAGGTAAGGAGGAAGCTAAATGTTTCCAGGAAATTATTACCACGAGGGCTTTGGTAAAATTAACCTGGACCTAACATTTTACAAGTTAAATTACAATCTTTGTGAACAAACACATTTTCTTGTGGAAACTACTTAATGTGTTAATTAATATATGCTGGTTCCAAATTCTAAATGTTCTGTGCTTGGGCTGGGCTGTAGGGTTGATTAGAAATAGCAGTATGTTTTTTATGCAGTCTAGTTAGAAATTGCTGGCCTAGGTTTTTATCCTGTGTCTTTTTTACTTCAGCATTTATTTCCTCTGAACCCTTTATTTTTCATATCTGTTACAGGAGTACATGCAGCCTCTCAGCAGATATTGGAACTTTGTTTTATTGACTACTGCACATGCATACAGTACTAGATTATCCTGCTCCCATCTAAATGGGCAAGAGGCAGGGCTGCTATTCATGTGATCGGTTTATCCCCATTTGAATTAGGAACAGAGTAGGTCTTACCTACCTTTTCATCTCTCGAAGTCTTTTACTTAAGGCAGATATAGAGTTACAGAAGGGATGAAGTACCATTTGAATAGGACCATGACAAAATTTGGACCTTTATCTATTGTTTTTGGATTACAGTGGAGGTTTGTGGCCGAGCTCAGTACTGAATCCTATTGAGTCCGTCCTCATCTAGAAATGGGAATTCCAAGATTATCTTTGACAATAAGGTACTAGCTTACTCTGTTAGAGTAGGTCTGCATATAAATGTTCTAGAACATTTCTCTCAATTTACTTGTAGTTCTATGGGAGACCCCAGAGATTTGATGGATGAGCTGTGCTTTTTTTCTTCAGCTAGTGTTTCATTCAGTCATTTCTGGGAGTAGCAGCAGAAGTTAAAATAGACAGTTTCACTAGGTAAGATACTACTGTTGGTTCTTATAAATATGTGTATCTTAACTCATTTTGATGCAATTATGGGTCCTCAAGACTATACAGACTGAAATATGTGATACAGACAGTGAATTATTTATGTGCTATATATATCTTCCATTTTTATATGCTCTTTCATGGCAAAGCTGGTACAAAGCTGAAGGCATAAGGCAGTGTTCTTTAGCTGTTCATCTACTAGTAGCCCTCAAAGCAAACTGAGTAAATTCTAATGCAACTGATAATTTCAGAAATGCTAATTCCAAAGAACAGCTTATTGTGATCATATTGCCAACAACTGCTTTTCTGTGTCAGGACTTTTAGAAATATTTAAAAGGCATTATAGCACTTGAGTGGGGCAAAAAAATCTTTCTGGAAGCTCATGAAACCCATGCATTTCTGCAGCATTTAGTCATTGCTACCATCTGGAAAGCTTAGTATCTCGATACATAGACTCTCCCTAGTAGTTTGTCTGAACTGTTTACCTTTTTAAGATGTAAGATGGACCAGATACTAGGCAAATCTTTACTTTCTTAATCATTCATATTTCACTAACACTAGTTGAAGTTTTGCCCAGATTAAACCTAAAAGCCTCAACGTGCTTTATACAGACCAGATAAGCCAAGAACCAGGGCACATGACGAACATACGCTTCACAATGCGTTTAGGTTTAGTTAACTGTGATTTTGGTCTTGGCCTTCCTAATGCATTTGCAAATCCAATTGTGTTTAGAACTCCAGTGGATCCAGAATACTGATGGGCAAACAGCATGTTGCTGATGACGATTTTTAAAATACCTTTTTAATTGGGCCAACAATCCAGTGGCAATGGCAGGTTATTAATTGTACAAAATACATTCTGTTCTTACCATACTTTTTATTTGTTGCCACCAACAAGAGAGATTCTGATATTTTTCAGTATTATAGAAACATAATGTATGGTCCTCATTATAAAAAAATACAATCTAGTGAACACTGAGCTGCTTATAAATGCATTTTTTATAAGAAAGTTAAAGCTGTATCTAAATTTTAAAAACTGATGAGGAGAAAGGAAGCAAGGAAAAGATTTGCAATGTCTCTGTGTGAACATTGAAATGTTTTCTTTCTAAAAGTATAGCCTTTATTTCTAGTTTGTTAGATTTATACCACACAAGAGCACTGGAACTATTAATGCCAGATGTGATTGGTTTCCAGCTTTTTCTACCTCAAAGTATGATGACATGTTTTATTTTCTTTAATTATGGCACAATTATTTGCTACTCACTATTTCCATTATAAACTGAGTTACCCTCTTGGCCTTTTCTAGTACTAATCTGTCTTCTGCCTCTCCAAGTGTGCTTTCCAAAGTCTGAAAAACCTAGAATTTATCTGCACTATTATCTTTGCAAATCTGTGAAGTATAACATGGAAATTGGTTTTTTAATATTAGACATTTAGACTAACATTTTAACCAACCCAAGCTTATGATAAAGTGTTGAAAGAAGTGCTATATTTCATTAGACAACCCAGATGAAATAGATCAACTCAATAAGCCATTCCCAACATTGTGCAGAGCTATTTTAGACACTGCAGCTGTGTTTCATCCAAATGTGTTTATTGTCGTCTTCCCCTTGCTTTCTGAATCCCTTCACTGGCCTATGCATTGCTGTGGTACCATAAGCTTTCAAAACCCCGTAGATCTACAGTTATATATACATTTTAAGGATGCAGATAAAACTATAACTTACAAATGCATATATAGATGCAGCTCTAAATTTTCAGCTTACAAGGCCAGACCACTTGAAGTTTTTCCCTTTCAAAGTTTTTGTTATTTGTTCCTGTTGCAGGCAAAAGTGTAGTAGACTACTTAATAATTCATAAAAGTCTTGGTAGAATAAAAGGATTTAATTCCAGGTTGGATTACTTTAAATAATAGCAAGAATCACTGGTGCTGATTTTTGAGACAGTGCAAAAGCTACAGTATCAGATAATTTTTAAAAAATCCTTGGAGGGTTTGTGAAAGAGTATATTGCACTAGAAAGGCTTTTAATGACATGTATCCCTGAAGGGAACAAGTAGGTAAGCAAGATGATTTCACTTTCTGTTGCAGAATGCAGTGATTTGAACACATTAAGAAAAAAAGACCCATTTGAATCATATGGGAAGACAGTTGAACATAATTTTGGGTTAAATGGTGTATACGTGACCAAGGTTTGTTTAGTGTGTTAACTGATACACAAAGGATGGAAAATAAAAGGATGCGATCTAATATCTTTGGTGCAGAGCTTTCCTGATACGGTGTGCACTCCCTACTTATTCATGATTTGTAGTAGTCCTCCAAGAACATCAGTAACAGTATTTCAGAGCTACTGATTACAGAGGGAGATGGTATGCATATTAACAGCTGGTCTTTACCCAAGAGAATCTACAACCAGACTGACAAAAGCAAAAAAAAAGAGGAAAGACAGGGGAAAAAAAAAGCAAAGCAACTGGCTTTGAGTAGAATGATAAAGATGCACTTGAACTAAGCCAAGCAGATGACATTACATTGTCATATAAATGTCAATTTAAGTCAATTAAAGCACCTCCCACATAACAGAGGCTTGGAAACAGGAAAAGCGGGAAGATTTTAGTTTTTTTTTTTTTTTTTTTTTTTTGTAAAATCTGATTTTTACAGCTCCAGAAAGAGACCAGCAGGAGCTGGTAATTTTTTGCTTCCTAGAGAAACAAGCACAGTGTTTTCCTTTGTGTGGACCCAAAGCTTTCAGGACATACATGGAGGAGGGGGACTGTATCCTCACAGTGGGTTGCTTCTGTGGTCCCTCAGCATTCTCTGAGAGGTTTTAAAAGACATGATATGTGAAGAAGTAACACATTCAATGCAAGCAGCTCTTCTTTGGCTTTGCATATATAAGTGGGCACCAAATGCTTTTGAGGAGTTCTTCAAGAACCTCTTGTCTTTTTCCTTCCTGTGATCCAAGCTGAATTTAGTGCAATTGCTCATAAAGACACAAGAAAGATGACTGGTATCATGTGAGTGATGTCTCCAAATCCTTTTGGGTAGATCTTGCTTCATCTCTGTGTTTGCAGAGGGGACAACTGTCACATATTTATTGCTTAGAAAAAAACCCAAAAATATCTACCAGTAGATTAGAAAATATTCACCCTCCTTGCCTGTGTAGCGGGAAAAGAAAGGATAAATGTGATGCAGTATATATATTTTTTATTCCTGTACTTTTCACTACTCTTCATCTTTGGTTTTAACCTCCAAACATATTTTATTTACACACTGGAGAGAGTAATATGGCAGCAACTTTTCATGGTGGTAGAACCTGCTTATTTCTACAGATTATCAGCATGTCCAAATGGCAGCCAAAAGAATTTCCTGCAGCATAGTTCTGCTTATTACTGTTTCACGTTCTGTCACTGCTGGCCTAAATAATCATTAACAGGGACAAAGACATGGCAATTGTATAAATTTTTGAATTACCAGTTCCAGGATATATTAATTCTCCTGAAAAGTGTTTCACAGCTTAATAACACAAGTTTGACCATTAATGTCATTTTCCTTTGTTTGTGTTATTTAAGATAGTTGTAAATGGCTGCTTAATGGTCTGTGTCATGGAGGTGTATTATGAACTCTCATTGGCACGTTTCCTCAATTGTCATTAATGGCACAGAATGGCTGCTCATCATTTTCTCTTGGAACCCCAGATAGGGAGCAAGATCAGTGACAGTTTTATCAGTGAGTTACATTAAGCTGATCTTTGCCACTCATGAATTAATGTATTTTCATCTCAGACCGGTCCCTGCTCTACATATGTCAATGTCACTCCACTGTCCCATTTGCCAAATGAATAACAGAGTTCTGATTAAATTAATGTTGTGACTTTTTGCACTGGATTACCTGTAATATGCTCATTTTGCTTGTTTGATTTTACTGAAAAATGGCTCTCAAGTACCAAAGAATAAATAACCACAGTTAAATAAGAACTAAAAAAAATAAAATGGTATTTGAGTTATAAAATCAGTCATGGTTCTTGACTGAAAATTCAGCAATAATTGGGGAGGTTAGAGGCAGTGAAGCACATTATTTCAGCTGCCAGATCTACAGTGTGGTCACTTGTCTTTTTATTCGTGCTAATACAGTAGGGAGAAGGGAAGAAAGCAGCAGCATTTTAGTCACACTTGGATAAGTCTGCACCTGACAGGTTTATAGTAAGAAAAATCAATTATGTATCTACTAACTTTAAGGGAATGAGTTATCATTTGCTGATTAAAAAAAGCCAAAGCACCTCTTTAGCGCACAGAGAAACAATAATCCTGCTACAATGTCTAGAATATAAAGACACGTGTTCTTCTTTCATCATAGATGGGAAAGGAAAGCAGGAGCAGCGGCCAGTTTGCAATACTCCAGTCATAGAAATTGTCCAGAAAAGCAGGAAATCCAACATGCAGCCATTCCTCTAACCTGCTAAGCCCTTTCTGGTTTGAAAGCAGTTTTCAATGTTTATTGACCCTTAGCCAAATGCAAGCTATTGCCAAAGGATTGTGCTAAAGGCTATTGCAAATCAGTGTAAAATACAAGTCAAATGAACATTAAACTGTCAAAAAAGAGACAGGGAAAAGGAATGAGAACAGTCATGCAGGTTTTGGCAGTCAATTGAAGTTACCAATTAACACAGACACTGTTAGAAGGAAAGGAAGATGAGCTTGTAAAAACCTGTGGTATGACATGAAGGTAAGTTAGCAAGCTAACTGTGAATGACAGCTTTGGAAAGAGAAAAGACTTTAGAAATCAAGTTATTTCCTCAATCACAAATTAATAGAGCCATAAGAATGCAAAACCAGGTTTCTAGTCCTATTGTGGATTTGGATTTTGTTACTATTGGCATGTTACTATTGATCGTGCTGCCACATCTGAAGACACATGACCTGAGCACCCTTTCAGGTTTTAAGTGTCTCATTCTGACAGCACAGCAAAACTTTCTGGGCTGCTGTGACTGGAACTACTAGACAAAGCATCACTAGGGCTGGAAAACTTTAGAGCACACTTGTATGTGTCACGATCAGAGAATTTGATTGTATTATCCTGCAAAATTTGGGTTATCAGGGAAACTTTCAATCAGATTAAATATATGAGGCTTTAAAAATCTTTACTGGGTTTCCTTCCAGTGTCTGTCAAACCATTTAATTTCTTGAATTCTGTGCACCATAATATGTGACATTGGCAACAAGTAATACACATGGTAAAGATCAGCATAGGACACTGCAATAACAGTGTGTGGAAATGAAGTTAATAAGCCCAGGTTTTCTCATATATATTTTATACTGAATTTTTTCCAGACTTATCTGTGCTGTCTTGATCACTTTTATCAGCATCTTTTTAATTTTCTTCTTTCAGTAGTGCTAGATAATTGTAAAATGTAGTGTTGTAAATAAAGGAAAATAATTGGAGATTAGAATTCTTCTTTAAAGTGAGAGGGAAGATACCAATTAGCTCATGCAGTGGAACAGATTGCCCAGAGAGAATGTGGAATCTCCATCCTTGGAGATTTAAAACATTTGCCTTGGCGCAAGGCCTTGAGCAACCTAATCACACTTTGAAGCTGCTTTGAGCAGGCCTTCAGATGTGCCTTCCAACTTAAACTTTTCCACTCATTTTGAAGTATAAAAATCTGGCTTCAAAATTTGGAACAACGTTTCTTGTCTGTGTTGCTCATTTGCTGAAGCCTTTGTAGAAGCATCTGAGAAATGGACTTGTCATGTTTACGCCGCTGTTGCACAGGTCTCAGTTAAACAGATGGATGACAAGTAACATGATCAAAGGAACATTTATTTTGATGTGTATTAATGGGGCCTATAAAACAGTGTGAAAAACTTTATTGTAAGTCTATAATATATATAAAAATACTTCTTTTTTTTTTCTGGAAGGCTGATTTACTTATGTGAAGAAGCGTTATAAACTTGCATGTTCTATGATTTCTATCATAAAGTATTTCCGGGATTTTTTTCTTTCTTAAGAGACAGCTTGTTGTTCAGTTTGTTGCAGAGTACTCTAAACTGCTAGGATAGGTTCTTCCCTTTATGAATTAAAAAAGTAGTACTTTTCCTGGAAAAGAATCTAAACAAGTAATAACTTGGCTTTTCCAGGAAGATGGGAATTTGTTCCTTTGTTCAATACTAATCAGCTTCCAATTGTAAATAATGCAAAACATTCTTTGTAAAGATGTTGGTATATTAGATGTTAGCTCGGGAGTTTTCTCTGGCATATCAACAACGCTGATAGTTAGATCACTTTTTAAAGCATCCTTCTGGAGGCTTCGTGTCATTCATTTTGTAATTCCCTAACTGTGTTTTGTCACATCAGCCATCTTGTTGGAAGTGAGATTCTCTTGGTTAGTAGAAGAAGAAATTACCCTTGAGACATTTATTTTGCTATAAATTTTCTTGGTCAGTAATAATATGCTGCCATTTCTGCTGAGAGAACTTGATGAAATCTTGAGGTTTTGACCTATCCTTGAGAATCATTCCTGGGAAAACCACACACCACAGCAGAAAATGCTGGCGTGCTGGGGTGATGATGTCCTGCTAAATTCATTAGAAATACTCAGAAATTGAAATTTTGTTAGCTTCAGAAGGAAGTATGAACCTCAATACTAGAGAGCAAAAAGGCAAGTACCTGTTTTCTGCCCTTCTTAGACTTATGCTCTTAGTAGAGATAAAGAAGACCCATGAGTCTCTTTCTGTCCATCATTTTGCATCAATCTCAATCTTCTCTCACTTCAGTTTTTACCAATTGTTTTACTGTGGTTTAAATTCACAGGGTTTGTTGTTAGTTTGTCACTCAACTTTAAATTTTAAGAATACCAACAATTACAATGAGAGTGACAGAGATCCTGGAAAAAACACTTTAATATTCAAGTTGTACCTTAGCTGACCTGTCAGCTTAGTGCTGCATTTCCAACACCTCAGGTGCATTTAGCATCTGTCAGTCTAAGCAAGCACATCTGTACATCAAGTTTGTGTTTTAGTTTCACATAGGGATTGTTCCTTTAATCAAAAGTTGGAGGCTAAACATAGGTCATTGGATAATTTCTTTCCATGAAGTATTAGGGAATGATAGAAAGCAGAAACCTGAACTTATGTTAAGCAAAAGAGTTTAAAATGTTGTCTTAGAGTTTCAGTCTCAGTTATGAGAGCCCCGAGCCCTTGTAGGGCTCTGTTTCTCACCTCCTTATTTGAATAGTCCTGTGATACAAGCTCTGCCTCAGTGTCCCAGCCACCAAACTGTTTTTCATTATAGAACATTCTAGCACTAAGCCTAGCAGTTTCTAAAGTACTGATGGCATCTCAGATTGTCTTTCTAAAGCAGAGATAACTTTTGAAAGCTGAATGAAAGATGGAAAGCTCTCTCTCGGTGACATGGCTACATCCAAAGCCCTTCCTGAGACTTGCTAGAGAAAGACCTGAGAGTTGAGAAGGACAAGACCTCAGCACCGTTCCAGGGTGCTGACACCTGGCAGATCCTTTGGAAAATATCTAGAATATGCTCTCAGTTGTAAATCCTCTATGGAAAAGATTGTTGTTGCTTTATTATTTCTTCTTTTTCTGAATTTGTATTACCAGTAGTAAAGTAATACTGTTTCAGAGTACACTATGGAAAGAAATTAAGGTATTTATTAAGACCTTAGAAAACTGGTTTAATTACTAGTTACTAAATTACTTGACAATGTTTGTTTGTTTTTCTTCAAAGTTTCCAGGATTTATTCCTTTTTAGGAATAAATAAAAGAAAGAGCAGATAACGTGAACCAGTTTATTATTCTTTAGCAAATAGTTTAAACTCCTGAAATGCTGCTGTTAAAAAGAAATTAATTACTATTACTACATAAAGTAGTATTTTTTTTTTCTTATAATTGTAGTTGGAAGGCTTGCTTGAGGCAGCATCACTGCATTTTAAAACAAACAATACTACCATTTTTTGAAGTATCATATTCTGTGTTTAAAATAAAAATTGCCTTTAATAAGATTTTATTTCATTAGGACTGGCTGGAAGTGAGAGAAATATCAGGATGTAATTTTTGGGGCTTTTTTTCTACCTTGTATGATGTGAAGGAGCACATTTTGTCTGATGGGCTTTGCCTTCAATGTGACCAGTAGGTTCTGCTTAGCTTTGAACAGGCATAGTCTTTTTTGTACCTTGAATAGGTAACCAAAATAGTTTAAATACAGTGACATGCTAAAATCTATTTATTATTAATCAACAAACTGTATGTTTTCTCCAAAGCCTATTGCAACTACAGTTTCACTAATGCAAGTATCTTGAATAATAATATAGTCTTTTGATGATGAAATTAGTTTGGAATCTGTTACTCATAAGAGCCAGCCTTTTGGAATTAGACTAGAAGACACAGTTAGATGGGGAGTAGCAGAAATGTTAAAGGTAAATGACAAAATATATGTTAAATAATTTGTTTTTTCTTAGGTACTATGTGGGGTTTTTTTTACCCTCTTTCCACTTTTTTCGATTTACTGTCTTTTTCAATATTACATTTTCTACTCTTCTGTTTTAAATGAAAGGGAGAAAAGAGGAAAAGGGACAAAAAGGGTAGCTTAAATATTGCTTCTTTGCAGTGGGCTATAAGAAAGGGGAGAATTCAAACTAAGTCATCCCTCCCAACCGTGTATATCAATTCCCATGAAAATCAACCAGATCATCTTCAGAAAATCCATCTGTTCCTGACATCTACCTAATGCTGCTCCATTGGAGGAGCCAGAAGTTTCATGAGCATTTAATCAAACCAAGCTAAAAACAAGAAAGATGAGCTTGCTGAACTGTGATTTCTTGTGTACAGCTACTTGGGTTCAAGTAGAATACAAACAAAATACTTCATTATTGTATGTCAGAGGCATAGGCTCAGATATCAGAATGCTTCTTTCAGTAATCTTGTTACAGAAGCTGTGAACTGAAGTGAAAGGAAAGGTTAAACATATTTCTTGGGTTTGGTTTGGTTTGAGGTTTTTTTTTTAACTGGGCACACAGTAAAATCAGAAATTTCCAGAAAAGTTCAAGGTGCCATTAGGGAACAGATGTTAAGAGTTTAATTGTTTTTCATTCTTGATGAAAAACCAAAGAGAAGGTTTGAGATGATTTTCTTTTTTTTAAAGTCATTGTTGAGTTTTGAAGCCTGCAATAATGTGTGAGCTGCCCTTTCTGAGACCTGGGCTATTGTGCTTTGGCTATCTCCAAGGAGATATACACATGGTTCTGTTCTGCTTCTTTTTCCTCTGTAAAGTAATGTATTTAATAGCTCTCAAGTGTAAATGAGTAACAATGGTCTGTCCTTTGGAATACTTAACTTTTTCAAATATAAGACAGAACAAGTATGTAGTGAGACACACAAGATTGGTGAAATCTTTTCAGAAATGCAACAATTCTACCCTTGTGAATAGTGCTTTTTACAAATAGCACCATGAAACTGTTTGTTACAATATATTTCGTGCTGTGTTACTGAGATGCCTCCTTTGTCATTTCATTTATTATTTCAGAAGAAACTGATACCTGGTTTTTATATCAGGTCTTCTGTTTGCCACCAATGTATTTAATTTCCTATGATTGCTGCAATTTGTTTGTATGCTGTTTTAATTTACATTATTGAAACTTGCTCTTGACATTGAAGTACTTGAGATTCTTGATTCTATTCAGGGCATGACAGTTTTTCTCAGAGCCTGTATTCCAATCAGAAAAACACTCATGATAAAAAAAAGAAAAGCATCTCCTGTAGAAAAAAAAAAACAACTACTTTTTGTGATGGGAACAAATGTTTCAGTGAGTTTCCTGCTGTAACACAGGCAGTACGGCCTTTTGGTCCTCAAAGACTGAAAAGCCCTGTTGTATGAAATTACTAAGGAATTACAGTCAAAGTCTTTCTTCAAACTGTAAACAGGGAATTTTATTGCAATAACAAAAACCAAATCTTTTGCGAAAACTTTACACATTGGGTGCTTTCTTCTGCTACTTTCAGGATTTATAAAATCTTACCTCCTGTAAAACTATAAAGATAGAATTCTCCATCTCTTCACTGAGAAACTGCAGCTTGAGAAGAATGAACTTGTTTTACTTTAGTGTCTTGTGCTACTATTTTTGTGTTTTAGGGAATGAAATAATTCCTTTCAGATGAATGAGTGTGCATAATATCCTGTCAGTATCTATCCTCCAAAAGTGGTCCCATTGACTTCAGCTGCTTCTGGGCCTCAGGTCCTGCAGTCACCTGCAGACATGTAGCAGTTTCTTACTAGGGACACTACAGTAAATCCGACTCCTTTTGCTATGTGTCAGAGAAGAAGAAAGAAGGTAACGAAGGTGTTACTTGGGCTGATGGACAACTGACACTTTTTCAGTTTTCCAAAAGGTTAAAAAATTCCTCTATGTGAGTTAAAAATCTCTTCCTCTAAATAAATGCAATAGGATGAAATGCAAATTCTCTTTTTTCCTTTTTCGTCTAGAATTTACCACTGAACAAATTGAGTCTAGCAGCCCTACCGCTCACAAAACATGAGTGTTGCAATGGAAGAAGATGGTCCACTTGGGAAGGACATGAATCTCAGCCAGAGACAGAGCATTTTGGAGGTCAGGAGGGTTATATGCACGTGTTGAGACAGCAAGATGTGCAAATGGCATGAAGGAACAAGAGGAAACCAAATGGTACATCCTGCTAGTGAGAAAAGACATTTAAAGAAATATCTCCTTGCATGTATAAGTATTTCTGATTGGATATACATTCTCCTGCTGAACCGTGGGCTGTTGACCACTGCTGTTTTGCTGTCTGGAATGTTGGGCTGGTAAGTTAGCTACAAAGGGGCACTTCAGTGTAAATTCAAATGTTAGCTCTATGAATATCAATCTCTATGTGAAAATCTGTAGGCAGACAATGCTTTGTTGCATGGCAAACTCTTGGAAACTCTAATTTAGTTCTGTGGCTGCAAAAGGACATAGTCATGAATGTGATCAAATACGCTGGGAGCTGAGAAATCCACTAAGCAAAGTCAGAGACGTACAATTATTGGCCATTGCTAATTAGACCAAAAGTTCAGCAGTCCTCCTAAAACTTTGGTATACACAGAGCTTTTGGTTATGCAACTTCTAGCTCATTTTAAGCTGTCTAGAACATTCCCAAACAATTATAATCTTTTCCTTGAAGTTATACTTTCTGTGATCAAACTTTTTGTCATTCAGGATAGCTACAGTTCTGCTTTGATGGTGAACTTCCTTCTTCTTGGCTGAGAAGTCTATAGAGCAACTTGCCAAGAAGTTTATTTGGATTAGGAAATACAGGGAAGAGAGAAATGCATTTTTACCTTTAGGAAATGTTTCTTCAAAGAGAAGAAGAAAGGAGAGGAAATGTTTCTTCAAAGACAGAAGAAATTTTTCCTTCATCATTTCACGCTTAGTGCTGGGGGAATGTCAGTCTTTTTCAGGTAAGTGTTTTTGGGAACTGAATTTGACACTCAGTTTTGTTTAGAGTAGTACTATGAGACAGCATTAGACATAGTTACGTGTGTTGATGTTCTTTTAATGAAGAAAAGTAAAGGCTTACTAGCTGGAGAAATGTTTTACTCAAACCCAGAATGCCTATCCTTATCCTTTCATAGCACGTGCTATGATAATGTTGGAGCTTTTAAAGGATTAGAATTGGCTATTGAGATAACTGTTATGCAATGCAGTGCATCTGTTATGTATCCATACTTCCTCAAACTGTTAGCCCAGAGATTTCTTTGCTTAGTCTTTTCCAGCACTGTGATTTTTACTTTTGAGAGTTTAAGAAAATTGTTTCACCATTTTTTAATTACACTGGGAAATAAGAATTTCCTCATTTAATGCAGCTGCTAATTGCAGATAGCAAGAAAAAACAAATAAAGTGAAACTAACCTTAGGACTGAGGTATTACTCTGAGGAACATATAAGGCAGGATTCTTACAACTACCTATGACTAATCACAGACTAAAAGCTGCAGTTCAGAAACTTGTTGGGCTGATTTTAGGATGATTACAGTCTCTATTGCAGCACTTCATCAATGACACTACAGGCATTATTTTCCTAGAAATAGAAATAACAGGCTTTGCTTCATCTTCTTTGATTTGGGAAGTTTGCAGAGACCAAGTCTTCTGTAGAATCTTTTGTCTGTTGGTGAGATAATATTATATGTAAACAATCCAGAAGTGTAAAGGAGGCTGGTACTCACTGTGTTTCACAAACTCAAGGTTTTGGTTCTTATTTCTTTAGTCATAGGTAATGTTATTATATGAGAACATTTTATGTGACTGCCCTACCTAATATCTAGATAGGACCAAAGACTACTGGACACTGTGGTTACGTGTCTGCTTCTTCATACAACATATAGACCAATAGTGCTTTCTCACAACCTGCAGCAGCCCAGAACTGTGCAAAATCTCCCCATTTCACCCAGCTGTGAGATGGTACAGTAAGGGAAAGGGGCACAGTAGGGGATCTGCAGATGCTCCCAGGAGAATGCTGTTATTGCAGTGTGCAGCAGCTCTATTCCCTGTTCCTGGATTCAATCAAGAGCTGAAGCTGAATGAGCAGCACAGCTCCCCTGCAACACAAGTGCAACACTAGTTGTAACCATAGTCTAGATATCCTCCTTCCCCTGCCTAGTCAGCAGGATGGAGTGGGGTTTAGCTGTGTAAAATAGTCCAGGGAGATTAGACATGGGCAGGGGAAATATTTAGAGGAAATATAAGTGAAAGAAAAGTAATCATTGCCCATATTTGTCTTATTTGGTATTCATGTGAGAAAAATTGAGTAATTGAAATAAATCAGTAAATGCTGCCTTACTGAAACATCTCAGCGTGCACTGCAGAACTATGCTCTCTGTTTCCACCAAAAAAAAAAAAGAGTTCAAATGGATTTGACTATTTATCTGTCTCCTGTATTTTCTGTTGGAAAATAATAGTACCAATCAAGTCTTGTTTCCTTAATGGCTGTTGTCATTATATCTGATAACTATCACAAAGAGAAGAAATGATTTGTTTTGCATATTTTAGGCCGTTAACATCCTCCGCTTGTCAAATTCTACAATACTACAGACAAGGCTGTCACTCTGTATTAATTTGCCCCTCAGCAAAACAAAGGTACATGCTGTACTAGATGTAAAGCTGAAGTGACAGAATCCTTTATGCAACAAAAATAAATACATCCACGCCACTTTGAAATCAGCAGTATTCTCTGGCAGGATTTCACAGGTGCTAGTGCAGGTTAAAGGAGGAAGTAAGAGAGAGAGGACTCATCGACTTTCCTTGCATATCTATGCACCTATACTGATTTTAAACTTGCCAATAAAAGGTCAAGCATAAAATTATTTCCTCAGAGCAGCTGTCTTCAGAGGTTTGAATTAACATAGATGGAGAGTGCTACAGGAAAAAAAAAGTTCATTTTACCCTAATTGGATTAAGATAAGTCTCACACATACTGCAAGTCCAAAGTGCTGGGTTGACGAAAGGGATTAATTTATGTGCCTCCTGTCAGGTTGTTGACTAATAACGTATTGATCGGATCTATAAGATATGCAGCGTGTCTGTCAGAAAAGGAGGCACTCTGGAATTGAAAATTGCCAGCATATCTGACACGATCAAAGCTACATTAACACTATTAAGCAGCAATAAGTAGGCTGTGGCATATGTGAGATGCAGAATTTTATGTCACACGTCTATGAGCAAAAATGATAGCCAGGCATAATACTGAACTTCAGCACTGAGTGACTGGTGACTGATATGTGTAGTTCCTCACTTTTTTTTTTCCCCCTGCTTTTCTTTTATGTGTTCCTGCAGACATATTGAACTACCATGGTTTAATCCCAGAGGAGCCTGCAGGTGGTATTGTCCTTGCATTGAGGAGTTATTAAATTCTTAAGGTCACCATAAAAAAGGTTCCATTAAATTGAGTTAATAAAAACATTGGGCAAAGGTTTGCTAAGAGTACAGGTGTCAAAGCCTTGGGAATTGGACTGTCTTTTACAACATCAAGCTAAAAGAATATTTAAAAGTATATCACGATATGAAGACGTCAGAAATGCTGCTTCTGAGAAGGTTTGGCTTGGGTGGGATATAGACACCTTTGATTCACTGAAGGAAATATTTAATATTCGCACATTTTCATAGGGATGGGCTCCAGCAATTTTCACTGATGAGAGGTTTAAACGTCTTACAAATAAATACTAACATTTCTGTTCTTGTCTTCACATATGTATGCACAGGGAGACACAAAGATAAATAGGTGGACATAAAAATGCAGATTAGAGATATAGATCCGTGGGTGATCTGTTGTTAACCCCTGTTTTGTACTTAATAAGGGCGACTGAGCCTGCTGTTTTCCAATAATACTAAAACATTCAGAATGGTTTTCACTCAGTGAAGCTCCTGAAAAAGAGCAGGATTTAAAATTATTGAAAGCCAATTTCTTTAACAGACTCTGAGATGAGGCCTCTGATGAGAAAAATAATTATAAATTACTCTTCTCTTTTTTTAATATGTTATGACTGATGACTCCTTTCTTTAAATGTAAGTGTGAGATTCCAGTCCCACTGAGATAATAGCAAAGCCTCCATTTACCTCAGCACAACGCAGATGTCAACACAAGAAAATGCAGGTATTTTGGCTGAAATATTTTGTCATGGTTTTAAAATGAATAGCTGATGCTATTTTCAACCCCAAAAATATTAAGACAAGATGAATTAAAAACTTTGCTGCATTTATTGGGCAGCAAATGAAGTAAAGGGAAATTGCTATATTAGTGATATAGAACCAGTCTCTCTAAGGCTTTAGTTTCAGATGACAGGACATGTAATAAATTGCATATTTAATGATATTAAACAATACCCTTATTTTATGTAGTGGATATGAATTGTTATAGAATAGTTTTCTATCATCAACTCCTTCCCTAATAAGCATGACAGATTTACACATGTTCATTGGGATTATTTTTTAATTGAAGCATTGTAGCATCTATAATATGTGAGGGTCTTTTTTTTAAGGGACTATTTTGAATGCTATTAATTTGTCCATTTGCTCAATTTGAGTTTGAGACATTTTAGACATCAGGTATAAAATTGATAGCAACTCTGCTCACAAATAGAAGCATTCCAATTTCATGCATTCTTATATAGCTTGTTGCAACATGCAAATTTCAAGCATAGCAAACTCTCTGTTGTTTAATGAATTAGTGAATACTGTGGGACCCAATGCACAACGTGTTAATAATGGAAACTGATATAAATAAAATAGTAATAAACACAACTCAGAAACGGGTTATGGGTGGAATTCAACCCAATCAGGTATAATTGATTTGGCAATCCCCATAACTGCTAAACTCAGAAGAGTTTTCCTCATTTTTCATACACTTTCCAAAGGGAGGTTTTTCATTTGGTGCTTTTTTTTTTCCTGAAAATGTGTCAACTTAGCCCTTGTCCTTAGTTATAACCTCATATTAATTCAGACTGCTTCCGACTGAAATAACAGTTTGGATATTCTTTCCACATTTCCAGTCACAAGTGCATACATCTCAGAAGTTTCTACAAGTTCATAAATTCTCTGATGGTATTCAGAAAGCAAAAGTAGCAATTATTAAAGAGAGCATATGGCAGGTGCCTTGAAACTCTGGGGTGACACTAAGGCATATGACTTAAGCTCATTATAAGTATTTTCTAGGTTCTTTTTAATTGCTCTCGTAATTAAAAATTCACCAAAGATTGTGAAAATGCCAAAAAAAATATCAATAATGCTTTCTTAATGCATATATTGCAATATTGCATGTAATGAAAGGTCTCTATTTTTAAAATGTCAGATTCAGTAACTTAATCTTTTATGTAGTTATAGGTTTTTTGTAAATTTTTTACATTTGTTTTTCAATTAAAGAAATTGAATGTTTGAGCATTAAGGTAAAATGTATACAAAAATAATTTAACTAAGATTGTCATTGGAAGGAAGAGTAACATGCAATAGATGACAGATTATATCTGTGGAAGCTATGTGAATAGTTAACCATCATGAGAATTCCGTCTATGGTCAATGAAGACCCTGAAAAAGTTCTGTTGAAGTAGTTTAGGAATAGTCTTTAAAGACTTTGTGATGTCTTCTGGTATTTTGTCAAAGCCCCTGATGTTAAAAAATAACTTCAGGATCAGTGTGAGGAGTGTGCATGACAGGCAGAGTTTGAACATGAAGACTGGGTTTGTAATAAACAGAGTTGGTTTTGTATGTGAAATTGGCATCTGAAGTGCAAACCTTTAAATGTTTAGTGTTACCAGAGATTACATAATAGGCTTGAGGAAGCAGTTATTTAAAAACCAATCTGATCTGAAATGCATGGCAGCATAACCATTGCAAATTGCCTTTCAAGAGAAAGTTTACTTATGATGTGTTTAATCAATCCTAGCAGTAAGGAAATTAAGGAAATAGTGCAAACAGAAGAAAACACCTTTCTTTATTAAAGACAAAAAGAAAAAAAAACTTACAAATAACTGAGCTTTTTACGAGGTTTAAAATAATTGCTTTGTGGGAGCTGAAAGGTAAGGAGAGGGAAGTGATTAAGCAATATTTTATTTACATAGAGCCATTTACAGCCTCTAGTCCTTCAGTTGAACAGAAAAACTCAAAATTGCATTATGAAGCTAAACACTGCATCTAGAATGATTTCACATGTAGTGCTTGATGGACACCCAGAAAATGAGGAGACTGTAATTAGCTGGGAAGAAATGGTGTAGGTACCATGTCTGCTTTGTAAAATTGTGTAACTGTGTTTATATGTAACACAATCAATGATATTGTTCAGCTGACACTTCTGAAGAGACCCAGAGTCTCTGGAAGTGTAGCTTAGACCTTTCAGAGATATGGAGGTTTCTACTGTTTCGAGCCATACACTGGGAGGATGAAACCACGACTCCAGCTGTGAGAAGGTGCCATGGAACAGTAGTAGCATCTCTTCTCTAGGAACAAGTTTAAAAAGAAAAAGTGGAAGCAATTGAGATTCTCCTTAGTTCTCTGTGAGTATGTGTACTGGGAATGACTTTGTGTTCATATCCACTTCAGTGCTGATCAGCTAGAGCTACGTGCTCTTGTATTTAACTCTTTAAGACATGTTTTGCCTGTAGCTGGGATGGTGGTCATGTGGCAAAGTCACAATTTGCGTGGTTTGACTTTTGAATTAAATTAGAGTTTGACGGCTGTGGTTCTAAATAAATCTAAGGGGATCTATTTAATGTAGAAAATTTAAATCCATAGAAGAAAGAATTAATCTTATCAGCACAGAGTGCATTTTTAATATTTTTTTCAATCAGAAGGTTATTATTTTTTTACCACATTTGAGGTGTAGAACTACATTGAAGGCACTTACGAATGTGCCAGTCAAACTTGAAACCAATAAGTCAAAAGGTCTGATGATGATACTTTTTAATTTAAAATAAAGATATGTAAACTACTACCAGGTAACTCAAATGTTTATCTGAGGGATTTTTAATGTCTTCCAAACCAGCAGTAAATCTTTAGTCTTTCACACGTACCTCATTGATTATCCCAAATCCATATGCAATGATTTTTGTGCTGTTCCTAAGTACTCAAGAAAGTAATGTTCCCTTTTAACCATGTTTTCCTTAATTTTACAGTTTTATCACATAAATTATGATGACATACATTGTAATTTCACAGTTTTATCACATAAATTGTGTCTTAACACTGTGATTACTTTCTTAGCAGATAAGCTTAAATATTCGTGTAAGCTCATTGCTTTTTTATCTTCTTTTCTGACAAGGTACTACTTTGTATATCACCATTAATCATGTATATCTGAGCAATCCATTCTGTAAAACATTCGTTCTTATTTCACATTACTGCATACCTTTCTAAAAGGAGTACAATGAATTTCCTTCTGGGGCAATCACTGAATTCCCCAAAGCATTCATAGGTATCAATGTTACCAAAAACACAGGGTTTCTGACTGGTATTAACTTTTGAACAGTATCTGATATTGTGTTTTCCCCCACAGACTTCAGTCTAGATTCTGCTGATTCTGGTTTATATAGACCAGAATTGAAACCCTCCATCTGGCATAATGGTTTTTCTCTTGGGGAAAGGATCATACAACAGCATATAGTTGTAACCTAACATTTCAGTATAGCCTACTACTGATAACACAGTTACAGTACATTTCCACTCAGAAATCATGAACTAGGCTGTGTGGTTTCTTAACATATGCTACCTTTTCTTTACCAAGCATTAAATGAGGTGTTTCCTTTCTTCTGAATAGAGAAAGGAGACTTAAAATAGGGGAAATGAATTGATAGTAATGCACTAAAATGCATGGTTCCTAAACCATGGACAAAGAATTCAATGAATACAGCAGGACATTTGTTAGAGAAGTTGTCCTTGCTTCTCATTCCCTTTAGGTTTCTCTGGTCTTTATTGGAACCACCTCTGAATTTTCATTTCACTCTGTTCTTTTGTTACTGCTACCTTCTTACAAATGCAAGTAGTGTTAAATTACTTTCTGTACTTGGTTATATTTGTCTGTATGTGTTTATGGAGAAAGAACTGGCCAAAGGGAGGGGTTTTTTTTTTTGATGTTTGAGTGTGCCATGGTAGAACATTATTCACTTGATTTGAGAGCGTTACGTTTCATTACTTTTTTCATCTTGTCTACAGCTTTCAAATATTTGATGGATACCTCCCCAGTATTGATTGTGTGTATTGTACCAACACCTTGTACATGAGTTCAGATCCTCTAGCAGACTTTTTGTGGTGTACCTACTACTTCTCAGAGTAATGGTGTCATGTCTTTTCCTCTTGCCCAGTTCCTTGCTTTTATATTTTACTAAAGGCTTTGTTAACAATAAAAGAACTAAGACTGCTTTAAGAAATATTTTAGTAGGGCTGTATTTGCCAAATATGCAAATGTTAAAGGTAGCTCTTGCACAGATATCTTTCAGTCAAGGAGGAAGATTAACTAAATAGCGGAGGAAAGAAATGAAACGTGGAACTGTGAGCATTAATGTTCTCTGGTCACTGGAAAAGTGAGATATAGTCATGTTCTTTGCCGGGAGCCACATTTGGCTCATACACATTAGGAGAACAATGAGGGGAAAACAAATATCTCCTCCTGAATTATGGTGTCAGGCAACTGAGGGGGGGGAAAGGTGTGGTTACATGTAAAATCAGAATCCCCCTCTGTGTCTTCAGGGTTCTTTCAGAAAAGAATTTTCTGTTTTTTCCTCACGATCCCCTGAGATCTTAAAGCCTTGCAGAAAGTAGTAAATGCCAGAGATGTCAGCAGCAGCTAGCAAGTCTGTCAGATATACTTTACTTATGTCTCGACCTGTACAATGTCTGATCTGACACATCCCTTGGCAGTTATGGATGTCTGGCCCTTTCCCACCCTCTAACTCTGCTAGCAGAGTATGGGTATGGTGATCCAGGAGATCCTTTTCACGTCCTTTGTTTTCTTTTAGCAGATAGGATTCTGGTTTCAGATTAGTATACTCTGAAAAGAGACCTAACAACTTCTTAAGAGGTGAAGCACACCCTTGGCTCCAACTAACTTGTTAGATTAGAGGCTTTGCAAGCATTAGCCATTTCAGATGGCCAAAAGCCAAATCTTTCCTTTCTCTATTACATTACCCCTCCCTGTGTGAGCCCAGACACTGACCCTGTCACCCTTCTCAGTGCTTTCTTGCTCCTTTCACCCACTAAACTTGCTTTATTCCTTGACCGTGACCACACAAACAGCATCTCTTTCTAGAACTTCAGCTTTTTGCTTCTTACAGTTCTACAAACAGGCTATAGGACAGGGCAGCCCTTGAAGCTGGATGCAATCACCACCTTTCTCTGACTAGCAATTCCTGCCCTTCTCAGCATTAGCAGAGTGTGTCTCAAATGCAACAGAATTCCTGTTTCTTCCCAGGAGGGTCCAGACCTGTCCTCCCTGTGGGTGAGGTCATATCTTGCACATTGGAAATTATTTACTTTTTTTTTTTTCCCCCCATACTCTGAAACTCTGTGTCCTAGATGTAAGAATTTGTCCTGGCCTATAGTGGAGATGTGTAAGGAGTCACAGAACAGGAGGGAAGCTTTGGTACTGCAATGAGGTTGGTAGTGAGCCACCTTATTCTGAGGAACATTGTTGAAACACCCATGTCAAAGCCACTGTCTGCTTGTCAGTCATATTACTCAAAGTGCTTCCTTTGGTCTCTTTAGACAGAGATGCATAAAAACCACTCACAAAAGAGATGAGATTGCTGCTGGCCCTTTAACTACTCTTCATCTGCTTTACAGCTACTGCTTTTATATCTCTGTAACTTTTTTTTGAGCTTTGGCAAATTGTACTGTTGTTCCTTTTGTCTTTGTGCAGTGTCCTCCTGCACTTGCCTTAGGCTCACCTTAGGTGCTGCTCCATATGGCTAACTGTTCTTAATGTATTTTGCAGCATTTTCTCTTCTAGATTACTCTTCAAAATACTCATATTCCAGAAGCTGTGTAGACAAGTGCTTTGTTGCACTGGCAGCTGCAATTATACAACTGCAAAGTATAACCACAGGAACTCTGTGGTGAGTTGACCCTGATGTGCAGCTAAGACCTCTCCCAGTTGTCCCTCCCCTGCCTCCCCTTCCCCAGTGGCAAAGCGAATGGAATCAGAAAGGCAAAACATTTGTAGGTCGAGATGAAGACATGTTAATAAGAAAAAAACTCCACACAAACTCCACATAATGCAAAGGCAATCACTCACTGCCTTGCACCAGACTTAATGACTCATTGTGTAATATATAAACACAAAAATTACAGAAGCAGCATTTCCAGCTCTGGGTTCACCAATGTCTTTTACTTCTGCATTGTCCTCGAGCTTATAGAATACCTCTGTCACTCTGGCAAAGCAGTGGGGAAAAAAAAACAAACCACCACAACTGGGTTTTTTAATAGTGTTTAATAGTTAATGTTTTCTAAGGTTTTCTGTACCATGCTAATGCTGACATCTCTGTCAGCCACTGTTCACAGAAAATGTATTTCTGCCATTATTCTTATCTAAGTAAATGCTTGGTAATGGGGCAGTTAGTGGTTGGACATTCAGGGAAGCTTGTTTAAATATATGTTTTATGATTAGGTTAGGGCTGAGTATAAGCCAGTGCTAAATTCAGGTGTAATTTCACTTATTCCTGAAATTACTACTTTGTATTATTGAACTTTATATTACAAGACTCCTAAAGGGCTTTAGCACTGCTTTCTGCTAAGTTTCAGCCATAGTACTCACGTTCAGTTGGTAAGAATTTATCTGAATTTTAAATGCTGTATAAAGATGTATGAAAACATAAGGCATTTGAATCCTTTATATTGTAATTAGTGATTTTTAAATAGTCAATTACATAACCTTAAAAAATTATTCTGAAATCAGCTTTGTGTTAGGCAGTTAACTTTGGGCACAAATATTTGAATAATTTGGTTAAACAGTGTCCACACTAAGGTGAAATTTTGGTTCTCTGGATCCTTCTGCCCATGAGAAATTACTGGTTTGATTTTTCTTTGTTCTAATTCCAATCAAAGTCTAGTATTAGTTTCAGCAAGCATTAATACTTATGCATTTTATTTTGCTTTGAGGTACTGTGCAGAACACTAGAGTTTTCAATTAATACGGATTGCCGTGGTAGCTTGGAGGTCTTTGGAGAGTGCTAATTTTTTTCCCCTCCCTCCATGTTAATAATGAAAAAGTCTTTTAGCTCCTTGATTCTTGAGTTACTCCTGTGGAAAGGGAAATGCTATATCTGATAGACAATAATATTGGCTTTCTAGGGCAGGTGATTAATTAATGCAGGTTTTTTGTTTCAGATCTAATAATAATTTTTATTTTGCTTCTCCATGCCATTGTAAAATCCCAAAAGACCTTCACTGAAACAGGAATGAAGCAAGTTAGCAGGTGTTATTAAGAGAACACGTCTGTTGCTTTTGCAAAATGCCAGAAGTTGATTGCAGACCAACTGGGGAAGACCTATGAGATCCTTCCAGTGTACACAAAAGGAATGAACCCATAATTAAATTACAGTTAAACACAGATGGTTATTTTACAGCAGGTGCTCAACTTTGAAAATGTATATCTGGACTATTTTTGTTCCAACATGGTGTTTGGTCCCCGTTGGGTTTCTGGCATCATTTTATGGTTAGATAAAAATATTCCTTTGTATTCTTCTTTTTTTTTTCAAGGATACAAAGCTATCAAGTGCTACTGTGTTGTAAAGGAAAGCTACAAGAAAAACATGACATAAAGATTAAACACAGCACAGAGAGAAATAAATATTGGATTATGAAAAGGGTATCTGCATAGAACTGATGAGATCTGGTAGACTAACATGCACAATTAAATCTAAAGCTCAGAATCTGTAGTTATCCAAGGTGAAATAATCACTATGCAAATATTGTAACTAAATGTATCTTTTATTTGAATGCTGAAAAAAATTACACTGGAATGTTAAATCATTGCAAAGCATATTTATATGATTTATTTATGTATAATATAAATATTTCAAGGCCTATGTAGTCTTCATATGTGACCTAAGGCATCAAGATGTGAAAAACGCTTCTTAGAAGAACCTCAGCTCAAATTAGAATCACTCCCTTAAGTACCACATGCTGAGATAAATGTCATTTGCATGAAAATCAAATTTGATTTCATATTTTATTTTCAGTTTGATAAAAATCTGTCTCACAGATATTGACGTGTTCACAACCATGGGAAAAGAGAAAAGCTGGTAGTGCTGTGACTTTGTCTTTTCCAGTGTATTCAGATTGCAGATGTAGGTTGATGCTGACTGAAGTTTTAGTGAAATTTGTGACTCTGTTATTACCATAACATTGTAGTTTGTTGAGATGTTGCTCGAGTACCTCAGGTTAATAGTTTGTCTTGGGCATATCAATGAGCATCCAGAGGGCATTTAACTTGCTGTAGCCAGTTGCATCAGCCCATATAACTAAACTGGTAACAGAGATGCAGGAGTTGCAGATAGTTTTAAGAGGAGCTTAGGTAAGCTTTCCAGGTCTTTTATTGTTCAGTTCCTGCTTTTAATGTGCACCTCTACCCTCAAGCACAGAGTTAGTTTCTGCTGCCCTGAGGCTGGAGAAATCTCATGAGATGTCTAAACAGTGAGAGGAATTTTGATGCCTTTACCAACTGAAGTGCTGCTGAACAAAAATAGTCCACGTTTGCTTGGACAGTAACGTGGGTCCTTTCTGGAGCTGATTAACTTACTGTTTCTGGATCTCTAAATATCTCTTTTGTGGGAGGAGTCTGTCTAAATATCTCATTTCCTAGACTAGACAAATGCACAGAAGGATATTTTCTAATGGTAACACCTTTGACTTATGTGCTTAGCTAAGTATTAAAAATGGTAGTATAAGTAAAAGCAATTTGTTTATAGTGGACAGATCATCACTTATGACACATTTCCCTTCTTAGTTCCCTGGAATGCCCAGCTCTCCCTTCAGAGTCTTCCCAGACTCTGATCCATCATGTGGCCTCCTCTGTGCCCATATCATTGTGCTGTGCTTTCTGCCTCACGAGAGCTGCAATGTTCCTCACCCTGCTCTGGTACTGGACCACCACTTCTGGGGGACACTCTGTAGAGACCCACCATAGCACCAGCCTTGGCTTTGCTTGTGGTTCTAGCTGAAACCTCACACTGAGTTTTAGGCAAGACCCCAAGACCAGCAGGGAACATTTTTGTCCCTAAACATATTTCTCTTTACCCAGTTTTTGCAGTGACTGGTGCTGTTATTTTTGGTACAACTTGGACTGTTTTCTCTTATCCCCTCTGTCACAAGATGACATTTCTGTACATTTACAATTTAACTTTCAAAGACATTCCATACTGAACTTTAATACTTAGAAGAGCCATTAGGGTTTTGAAAAATATACAAAACCAGAAATATTCACTGCATCTTTATGAATTATGTGTTAAAGGATGTGCTGGGGTGGTTTTAATTCTGTATCGACATTTCCTAGTTGCTATTTTCAGCACACATCCTTAATTTTATTGTAACTGACCTGTAATATTGAGACAATGAGATTGGAGGTTTCTTTCTTCCATATGAAATATGACAATTTTGCTTGAATGTGAACTGTGTGCAATTCAGTCCTTATTTTTGAGATTTGGGATGAGTTGCAGGATTTGTTCTGTTGGAGTTATGGGAAGAGACTACAGTGTTTTGAGTTAGTGTTTTACAAGGTTTTGGGCATTGTTTCTACTCAGGATTCACCTTTATGGATTTTAAATTAAGATTTGCTTAACCTTATTGAAGCAAACATTATAGTTTTATCATAGGTCAATACAATAAAATGGAAAATGAAATGGTAGCATGGCAGAAAAAAATATTTATAGCATGATAAAATAGAAAGCTTTTTTTCCCCTTTCTTTTTTAAGATCAGTTCACATTCTTTGCTAATATTTAATCAGTCATACTGACACAGTGATTTACTTGGCATTACCTCTGATGCATTCCACCGAGGCTCTGATTCTTAAATTATTTGTCTTTGAACTCACCGTGACCTATATTCAGTCTTCTGTGGCTGATGAAAATTACTCCTTTACCTTTCATTGCTGATGACTAAACCAACAAGAAAAGAAATATGCATCGACACTCTTTAATAGCTGCATTAAGTTAAAGTATTAATATATGAGAACTTTTTTGTCCTGTATACTCAATGTTGCTATAGTGAAGAGCAGCAATTCAGGCCACACAGGTATGCATAACTTGTGAGCTTTTGGGTAGGTGCAGCCTGACACACTTGTCTCAGATACAGCAGCGAGAGAAAAAGTGATCTCCATCTAACCGTGGTCTCTATGGGAAACTGCCAGAAACAAAGAGAGCAAAGCAAGTGTGTCACAACAGCACTATGATAGACACAATCCAATTACTGGAATATTATGCAAGATAAATGGAACTGTTAACACTCATTTGGATTCTTGAACTTTCTAGTCTGTTGTTTCCCCTTTGTCATCTTGTTTTTTTTTCTGTTGAGCTAATGGACATTCTTTCTAGAATGGAGGGCTTTTTTTCTCTCTCTATGTGCTTTGGCTGCCAGCTGCCACATCTCATAGCTGGGAAGGAACATGTGTGTGAAAAATACTGGGTTTGGCAAATATTCATTAATCATATGTATTTATATGGTTTTCATTAATTACTATATTTACTGAAATCTCAGGCAGACATTTCTCACTAATTAAAAAAAAAAATAAACAAACAGAAATTAAGGCACAGTTTGTAACCTGGAGCTGCTTTCCTCTGATGCTGGTACTGCCATGATCAGTGACACAGTGGTAGGGATGGAGGTAATGTCTCATGAGCTTTTGATGTGGTATTACGTCTCATGCACAGAAGATGTAACAGCCTGTAATGACAAGGGAAAGGCAAGGAAATGTTGACACTGTTTATCTTCTTGCTATATACAGTGAAAAATGTCACTCTTACACAAAACTTATTCTTGAAACAGACCTCCTCTCTCCAAACCTTGGCTCTGTAAATCCCATATATGTTTGTCTCCAAGTGCATACATACAGATTTAGCCATGCTGTGTGGGATTGTGATGCACCTACATCTGCAAATCTTTGTGTTCCCCACCTAAAGATTGCTTTAAAGTCCTGTTTGGTGTTGGCTACCACACAGTTCAGCAATGATAAAAGTTATGTTGGAGGGCCCTTTCAAAAGGCATTCGGTAAAGATTGTAGGGCAGGGGCAATCCTTCAGCAGCCCAGGGAACCGATTCTTGGTCACAGGAGGTGGTTTGAAGCCACTCAGGGCCCTTGGTTATATGACAAGGAAGAGCTAGAAAAACAATCTGTTTAGTGGGATCATTCAGAATGGGAGGAGACTCTGAAAGGAAAAAGTGATGAAGGTTTTTGTGAGGTTTGTTTCTTATGACAAGATGAACAGACTGAAGAGCATTTGGCCCAAAGATAGGAAGAAATGATCAGAGGAGGAATAACTGAAAATCAGCCAGCTCTTTAAAGAAATATGTGGTGATAGAGTTCTCTAGACACTGAAACAAGCAGTCTGAAGGCTCTGTACCTGCATGGAGGTGCTAGAACAGGTACTAGTAAGCGAATGAACTGCCTGGTTACCTATGAGTAAGCCTCATGGTACAGCCTCCTCTTCTAGCTTGTCCTCATTTCTTCTATTTAAAATAACTTTACCGTTGATAACTGCCTCTCGGGAATAAGCTACCTTCCCCTGCAAAATGTCCCAACCTCAATTGTGTGTCCTTTAACCCTGTCTTTGTTTCTCTTTTTGTGTGCAACATTGCCAAACCTTCCACTTAGAAACTGGACCTGTCTCAGAGAAATGCTTTCCTGAGTTATTTTTAAAGGAATGCTATACATAGTCTCATGACTCTCAGCTGCAGTTAAACAGAAAGGATATGCACATTAAAGACCAAGCACCTTTCTTTTTTTGCCAGAAGTCTTGTCTTCTGGCTGGTTTTGCAGCCAAAATTCAGAAACTCTCATCAGGTAGATGTTATAACGTGATTTCTCATACAGTTAGATTCTGCTTTATCACTAGTGCATGTCTACTAATATGGTGCATCCCGTGTTCTTCTCAGATGTAGAGGTATTGTGTTTATCTCCCTTTGCTCTCTGGATTTATGCTGTAAAGACACCCTACAAGCTGTAACCTTCAACATTTCAGTATGATCCTCTGGGACTGCTGCTCAAGAGTAATTTGTACAATTTAAATGGTTTCAATGCTTTATTGATGAGATGCTCAGTCTCTGCCTTTGTATCTGACTCTCATAAAATGTTAAACTCCTTTATTATTATATTTTCTCCATTGTTGCCTTTAATTAAATTGTAAAGCTGTCATCTTTGTGTACTCGGGTCCCAAAGGAGGAATTATAGCTAGACAAAGTATTACTGACAATATTGTCAGAAGAGAGATGTGGAGATACTACGTTCCCGGTAATAATAGAAAAGGAATTCCCAAAGATGACTTTTAATGTGTATGCCATTCCCGTTCACATTGCAGGGCCCATAGCTCACTACTTCTTTTGGATAAAGAGAATGACAGTACAAGTTAATTTGTTCTAATTTCTTAGCAGCACCAAACCTTCTCTAGATCAGCTCTGTGGAAAACACAGGTGGTCTGTAACCTTCAGTCTGAGGCTTATATTGTCTATTGGCAGGTACACTTACCACTGCTTCTGATAACTGCCTCTTACCAAAAGCCATGCACGGCTTTTCTGAGGGAAGAAAGTAAAGTTGTATTTAAAGAAGTGAGCTTTTCCATAAAAAAAAAAAAAAAAAAAAAAAAAAAAAGCAAACCAAACCTTTAGAAATCTAATTCCTTGGTTGTATTCCTGGTTTTGGGGAAATTAGACCTAGCTTTGTTCTTGTTTTGCTTGGGAGTGGTATCTTGAAAGGCATCAGGGAACTGAATAACCACTGCTTGATTAGGATGCTTGTAGGAAACTGTTTGTCTGGGTATAGCAAGCACTCTGAGGAAACACTGATTTCCAAATGGATTCTGGGAACATATGGAGTTATTTGTATGCAGCATATTGAAATGTAGGGCATGAAAACAAGACAGGAGAAATATCCTCTCCACATCTATCTGTTCCTGTGCTCAAAGTCTTGTTTTGGGCAAAGGGAAGAACACACCAGGTGTACAAAGCCAAGAATGTATTGCTAGTTTAATTAAAAGTCTGGTCAAAATACAGCAGTGATTACCAGTTTAGTTAAAAAGATACTGCTGTGCACAGCATTACATTAATTAGGTAACTTAGCTACATTTACATCTAAAAGTTAGGAAAAAACCCACCATGTGTTACCAAACCTTATACCCTTTTGGTGTTTTGCTTAACCTGCTGCTTCTCTTCCAGGTCCAGAGGTGATCTCAATATCACAGTGTGCTGTCAGCAGCCTGGAGAAATGATATTTTGCTGGCCCTGGGAGGAACGAAATGTTACTGATGGAGGTTTCTTTCTCCTCTTCTTTGCTGGGAGAGTCATACTGATGTTTGCTCCCCTCTCCAAAGGTTTGGTCATTTCCATGTTTTTCACAACACATTGTTCCTCAGTCTTCCTTGGGCTGCAGCTCCACATTCCACTAAGTTTTGGAGAGATGAAAACAAAATTACCTTTAATTGACAATTTTCACATGCAAAGAAAAATATTGCACAGATAAAAGCCAACATACTGCAGCTCCAAAGCATTTCTTCTAAATCTAAACAAAACACCTAAATTAATGCATAAATGGTTATTTAGAAGGCACTTTCTAGCTGTATTTCATCACTTTATTGTACTCTGTAATAAGCCTAAGTTATGAAAAGTGTGATTTCGTAGAATATAGTTCATCAATTCCAATTTGCTTTAATTTGATATTGTAAATCACTCCTCTTTTGTAGCTTAAGTAACACACTTTAATTTACATTAGAGACTTTTAAGATACATTTACATCAATAGTGGTATTTTAACAATATTATAATTTGAAGCAGCTTTTAATTACTGTGCTTGGGGATGTGTTTTCCTGAATAAAATAGATCCCTATAATATCCATACTAAGTTGTTTAATACTTGGACTGTTGGCTGAATCACTGATGAGGGGCATAGCATGTTCTCTGAGGTAATTGGTTGATGAATCTGCAGTCTTAAATTTATACAATCTGATTAGTTCCACTGACAGATAATTGGTAATTAGATGGTACACAAAATGTCATTTTCTGCCATGCTTCATCTTTCGATCTTATTTCGCAAATAGCATTTGTTGGAATATAAAATCATAGGCTGACATGAAAACAACTTTATATCCTAGATAATGCCACTGAATAGAAAATTTGGATTGATTGATATAATTTTTTATACTGATGGTAACAATTAATTTATTCCTTTGAAAGAAAATGTGATTTAGGCTTATTTTTCACCATAACACCTTACAGACAGATCATGTAAACTGCAAACCTTTCATCTTGCAGGAAGAATGCATGCAATGACACTGCCTGTGGTGTTTGTCATGTTCCATTTTTGGGGTTTATTGGTTTTTATTAAAACCTGTTCTCTTTTTAAAGTTTTCACAATGGATTATTTTGACTTACATGAAGATCTTATTGAAAGTTTAAGATATTTAAGACAAATGACTGTAAAATTTGCTTTTTGTCATACCAGAGCAGCGGTGCATGTCCCATCATTTCAACAGGATAAGGCAGCAGTTTTATTAATTTGGAGATAACAGTAACTGAAATTACTTTTAGATTGTTTAGCTTTTGGATTTCTTACTGAATGCTCTTCTAAGCTGTGAATGGCATCAGGAGATCCAGGAAAGGAAACATTGCTTAGTAGGGAAGACTGTTAAAACGCCAAGTTCTGAGCCTGGCTTCAGAAGTGTGTTAGAAAACAATCCATTGCTGGACAAAAAAAAAGAGCAGACTTGCAAAATAAATAGGAAATGATCTGATAAAGAGTAGAGTGAAATGAGTGTGGGAAAAGTTAAATGATTTGAACTGATTTGAACTGATTTGAAATGTAAAAGGCAACAAAATCCATGTGCACGGGAAGTTACTCAAGGTTCTTGAATTCCCTAGTGTTTCTTTGGCAATACATACTTGACTAGGTTTATTTAAACTCTTTGCCTCCACTTCACTCATAATTAAATAGCAACAAAGGGAAACAAAGGATTTGAATCTGCAAGTTCTTGCACTACACTATTCACCTGTGTGCTAACACTTCATAAATCATTACCCCATGAGGACGGTAGTACTCTGAACCCATTCAGAGCTGACATAAATTACTTGGCAAAGTTAAAGTCAGTGGAGAAGCAGGCTATATTAAGCTTATATATTTTTTTCTGGTTCAATTAATGTTTGCAAAGTTCAGACTCTGTAGAGTTGAGGAAAAGCTCCAGGAAGGATTTGCACATCTTTATATTGATTGTGTGTAGAACTATTTATGAAGCATGGTTATTGCCGTGACCACAGGATACCCTACACTTCTGTGGCTGTTGCTGGGACAGTTCAGAAGTAGATCAGTTACTCCAAGTGACTCCAAGTAAAAGGAATGAAAAGCTGAGTACAGTGAGAGGCAAGTCTGTAGCCTTACCTAAAGCAAGTAAAAAATGGGTGAAAAATACACCAAAAACAGCTGATGTTAGCTTTGAAATGAGTGTGTGACTAAAAGCACTTACTGTATATGTGCCATTTTGATTTAAATCTCCTTTGTAGTTTAATGCATAATCTCAATGGATTTTAAATAGCACAAGTCCCTAGAGATTGCTTAACCAGAGAGGCTTTACTACCTCAGGGGATATCCTCTCCTCCTGCCACATATTTTCTCTCCCTTGCATCACTTCCTACCTCTTGTTGCATTTGTTTAACTCCCTCATCTGATAAATGGGTTTCTGCTTTCTCACTGACTCAAAGAGAGGTTAAATGAGTGTCAGAGTCAGCATTTTGCCCAAAGGGAACCTTTCTTGCACAGAACGAAGGAAGTGGGATCCCCATCAGGGGATGATTCCCGCAGTGAAGCAAAGGGAAAGGCAGACCAAGAGCAGACTCTGTCCAATGAGCATTTAAATACACTTTCTTACACTTCTTTTAATACTGTTTGTGGAAACTAGTGCATTGTGTTCATGGTTAGTAACTGACTTTACAAGGTGCTGTGCACCACACATCCATGTATTTGAAAGGAAGACCCAAGCCTTAAATCTCTTTTGGCTTACTAAAACCACCAGAAGCAATTGATAACAGTGTGCTTTTCTTCTATGAGTTTCAAGGGAAAAAAAATGAGTATTGCTCAATTGTGTTGTTATGTATTCAAATCTTAAAATATGCACAATATTAAATAAAATCCCCAATATATTAGTATTTTATTGATTAAAGTCCAAGTGCTGTCCTGCGCAGTATAAAGCACATGGCTTTGAAATATTTGTAAGTCTTTGAATAAAAAATTGATAGCATCCAGCAGCAAATCTGATAGCTGAAAGCACACATAAATGCCAGGAGCTAATCTCATTTACATTCAAAAAATAATACATTCACTTCTGCCATTATGGGAATCTTCGAAGATACTAAATGGATGTGAATCACTAACCTAATTATTGTAATGTCAGAGCACTGTTTAAATGCATAGAAACCTTTATTTTCTATGTCTAGCTAGTTCTGTAGCAATTGCTGAGATTTGCCAACGCTGCTCCTGTAAGCACTGATCATGAATTACGCTAAATATGTTTGGAAGACAGAGGCCTGGCATCTGACACTTTTCACTAACTGATTTTGCTGTCATTAGTGTGTGTGGAGTCAGTGGCAAGGAGAGAAGAGGGTCGGGGCTCAATCCTGCCCAGGTTGGGAGGATGCTGAGGAAGGCAGCGGGCTCTTACCCTGCTTGCACACCCACATCACAGCCTCTTCACGTGAGGCACATCTGCAGGCAGCCACAAACACTACAGAGCTTCTGAGGGGTTTTCATACTCAAGCAAGTCTCCATCTACAGCTGCCACATCAAGTGTGTGAGGAATTAATAGTCACTGAACAAAGCAGCATGATAGATACTCGTTAACTCCTCAGTCATTACCAAACAGCTGTGTCCATGTACATGGTTCTCTTGGCAAGAGGGCTCCACAGCAAATTAATATCAACACACCAATGTCTGGCCTGGGCAGATCAGCCCAGCTTCTTTTATCTTATCTCTTCTTTTGAGTGTTCAGTGCCATTAGAAATCTAGCTGTTACTATGCCTGGGTTCTTTCTTTGGTCTGAATTAATTTGGTCTGAATTAATTTAAGTTTTTAAAGTTATAGTGGGCTTATGATGAAAATGCTAGTAAGTGTTATGAGCCTATTCATGGACTGAAAGATACATCCATGCAGTTGAAGATTTTGAGGTGGCCTTTCCACTCGAAGGAAAATACAGGATTAGTGCTGTTCTTTGAAGAAACAACAGTTCTCATACAGTTCAAGACCATTGTCAAACTCTGTTGTATGCATCAATGCTTTCAAGACAATATTTCAGTCTTCAGATTGGTATTGTCTTGGGTTTGGACTTTAAATATTATGTTAGAGCATTCACATGTTTCTCTTTCCTCATATACACATACACACCTTTTGTTAACCTTGGAGTGCTCAATTTGTCTACTAATTGTCCATTAAAAGCAGTTTTATATATTAAGTTGTTTAAGGTGGATTTGTTTAAATGTCCAGCTGTAGTCAAGTTTTACAGCAGTAATGTGGAGTTTGATTTCCATGATGTACTTGATCTCGAACTGCAGCTTGCTTTTTTTGTTTCTTCCTCAAAGTAATTTTAGATTCTCATTGTTCAGAATCTTTCCATACATAAATTTTCATATGATTGTTTTATTTTAAACAAACAGAGCTTTTTGCTACCTAGGAGACTGCACTACTTTGGTTTTCATTGTTTTAAGCAATTTTGCCTTTGTATATGTTTCAATTTCCTGCTGTTTGTTGTTCTGGAAGTCTTCTTTAATTACCCATTTATTGGCATTTATGTGGAAATTGGGATAGAATTAAGGAATTATTTTGTGCTTTGTTTTATTAGCTACAAAAGTTTAGATGTATTCATAGAATTATGTTTAATAAAATTTAACAAATTTGTAATTCCCGCACAACAAATTAGTCTCAGCATCTTGCACAGTTCAAATGCTGAGCTGCTCAGATCAGAGCTACAAAACTAGTGAGAACTAGTAGATTTCATCCCCTGAACCTCTCTGGTTTTTTTTAATCAAGTTGTTAGAAATTTTAAAAATAAAGTTTGGTCTTTACCTTTTTTAGAAAGGAAAAAAAAAAAGTTTGTTCTTTACCTTTTCCCATCTCTTTGAATAAGATCTTAACTGAATCAGCTAAACCTTCTATACGTTCTGGAGGGAAAGTGTTTTGAATCAAAACTTGTACATGTAAAAGCATTTGCATGTTTCTAGTTCTCACCATTGTTGCAGATTTTAGGTGATTTTGAATGCCAGAACATGATTGTTAAAGGTAGATCAGGTTTCTGGTGTTATCTGAATACATTTCAATATAAATGCATTATGTAGTAACACTTGAAAATTCTCTGTATGCTCTGAAACCATAAGTTTCTCTTTATGCTTAAAAACAAAAAGAAATTTAGGTGATGGTGTTTGTAAAGAAGTCACTCATTTTGTATCATCCTTACAGGTTCAAGAAGTCTTGTTTTCATTTGTTTTTATGCATGTCTCAGTTTGGCAGAACTGTACTGCAGCAAAACTCTGCAAAGAAGTACTGGCTACACAGGCAGACTTGGGCAGCAAATTAACTTATCTATACTGACTAAAACATAGCATGGAAGGGGAAAAGCTTTCTCACAGAGGAACAGAGCTTCTAACACAAGTTTAGTCCCTGTCCTCTGCTTTCCACTTCTGTGCCCTGCCTCCTGTTAACAAACCTAGTACGAACACTGCAGACCAGGGGAGTTTTCTTAACACAAAAACAGAGTCAATATGGTGGTTCACTTTACAGTAGGTTATGTGTTTTCTCCTTTTTGTAGGGATATGGAGTTATATAACAACACAAATACAATGTGTTTATATATGTTATTCTAACTATGCTTTGGGCTTTGTTGTTTATAACAAGCTCATGTTTAAAAAGACTCAGATGTTTGCAGAACAAGTGTTCTTACCTAATATTTCTATACTAGAAGTGTTAGTTGAAAAGTCCAAAGGTTGCAAGCTCTTCAATGTACCTACTCATGAGCTTCTAATTTGCTTAATTTTTGTCATTATTAATGTAAGCTACTTGAGGAGGAGTATGGTTTGTTTGGGTGAGTTTGTGTCTTGATAAGAGGCATTATTGCTTCAGAAGGCAGATTTTTAATATAATCTGTAATCGTGATAATGCACTTGTATATGTATTTATCCAGATCTTTTATCATCAAGTGATTTTAAGGGTATAACCCAGCCTCTGGAAAAGAGTTTTTAAAATAGCTTAATCGCTCATCTCATTGACTAGAACTAACATCTCTCTTTCCCAAGATTGTACAAGGCAAATAAATAATCCAAGCAGGAGTTATATAACTACAGAGGTTGTAACTTGGCAACTAGGTAAACACAACAGATCTCACTATTTTAACAAAAGTTTATAGAACCTGGTTAAGTAGCTTGTGTAATGTAGTGGTGGCAAAAACTGGGACAGAATGACACAGGAGATTGTGGTTTGATGTCAAAATATGTATCACATTTTCATTTTTAGGATGTGTCTCTAGTACAAAGACTACTTTACAACCTTTCCTTCCTTTCATTCATCCACCTGACTTCTTTCATTGTGTGTTGCTAGCAGTATTACTGAAGGAGGAGGAGCAGGGCTTGCATTGTCTTTGCTTATGGATTCGAGCTGTCCTGCAAATTGACCAAGCTCTTGCATTTCTGACACTCAGAGTTTTCAAATGGAAGTGCTTCATATGTTATCTTTTAAAATAGAAAACAGTTACCAAGACACTTGTGTTGCTCTCTGTGGGTTTGTGGGTTAATACACATACTTTGCAACACAAACAGTAGGCAGGTTGTTTTTCAGAACATCAAGTTGTTCCTGATATACTTCAGTCTGATTATATAAAGCTTAGAAACAACTTTCCTTCTGAATTTGTCCAAGATGACCAATGTGTTTGTCCTGTTTGAAAGTTTGGCTCATTTTCAAGGTTTTCTCCCTAGATATCCCAGTAGACATCCTTATCTTCATAAACTTGTTTGTTTCCCGAGCAATAGGTTTTCTTGTCATCTATATAAAGATACGTTTTTTTCCCCCGCCATTGCAAATTTTGTCACCTAATAGATACATGTCTTCAGGTTGCCTTTGCTAGATCTCTTGGCTTAACACTCCTCCAGGGTCAAATCCCAAATGTAACTACGCTTTATGAATGCACTGTGGAAATAAGCTGTATTTTGAAAAGCAGCCCTTACTAGATGCCTTAATATGTCTTAAAACTAACCTTAGCTAAGCAGATTACTCAACAAATGACTATCTTCACAAGCTCGGATCCTTTTTTTTTTTTGTTACAGTAGGGCCACTCAAGCATAAAAGGTTTGATTATGCAGATACTGTCTTTATGGTCACTGCCAGAAATAGAATAGAGAGAAGCAGCAGCACTGTCTCAGGGTTTTGCTATTCTTCGTATAGAAAACTGGTTTTGCTTCAGCAGAGAGACATATCCTTTCAGAGACAGTGCAGAACCAATGCCCTAACACAATTTGATGTCCCAACTTGCAAAGTCAATGAGGTATAGACCATATGGAGCAACTGCAAACCGTGGGTTATGTTTTCTCAGCTTAGGGGGTAAGTGGGGTGTGGGGGTGAATTGTGAGGATGGACAGAGGCAGTGCGATATTCCAGTCTGGCATCTCAGAAGCAAGCAAATCTCTCAAGACTAAAGCCTGTTTATTCTCTCTGGGTTACTGTGGGAGTCATGGATGGCTTGATTTCATTCTCCCTCAGGGCCATGCAGAGAGAGTTTACCTCAGTGTCCTAAACTCTGGTGGTGTGCTGTGAAGAGGAGGAGGATGAAGAAGGGAATAAATTGGTTTTGACTGTCTAACAACTGGTAGATTTTCCCCCGGAGGAAGCTGCAGTTTTATAAAAAATGATCTTGAAGTACCTCTGAAACACAGACTAAGTACAGCAGCCAGTAGGTCATTGCAGAGGTTGCAAGCAACATATCCATGTCCCAATTTAGAGCCATGTTAAACCTTGGTAGCCAGAATGTTGAAGGAAAATGTCTCATAACAGACTGTTTTATCATTGCTGTACTTCAAGAAAAGTTTATCTCATTTCAATTTTTCATTTTTGCCTTATCCCTTTGATCTTTTATCCTTTAAATTAACCTTTTAATTTTGGAGTAAGTGAAAGTTTGTGTGCCCTTAAGCCTAATGGGAATGATTCTTGTCGGAAGCAAGTCCTGGGTCCCTTAGACTTTAGGAAAGTCCTGAACTAGGAATTGTTTTTGCCTAGTCTGACATGTCAGGAGTCACACCAGAAGCACTTGACTCATTGCTTCAATACACACTGAGTGTTCACAGTGCCTGCTGTTTTGATGGCAGTAGCACATCATTTGCTACCTAGCAGTGTGGGATGTGGTATGGCAGCTGCAGCTGGCTGCATGGCTGTGCTATATGGGACTTGCTGGAGAATGTGGTCATAAGTACTGTAATGGGGTAGTTTACTATGAATGCATCATATGGTTTACAGTCACCCTTACTGTTCATTTCCATTACAGTAAGCATTTGGAAGCAGTCAACTCTCTGACAGTGCACAGATGTTACTCAGTAACCATGTCTTGCTTCTATGATAAGGAGAGTTTCTTGTATTCTCTTTGAATATATAATATGCAATAGCATGTGATGCAGACATCCTTTTAACTTGGGTAACCTAGTGAAGGGTTTCTCATTTCAAACAAGCAGTTGCTTCATTTACAAAGTCGGGAAAGGATGTAGTGTGTCATTTGTGTAAATTAGTGCCACTATTGTGAAACCAATTGTGTTTCGTCTTAATATGGGAGTTGTATATCACAACTGGTCAGCCCACTTGCCTTTGCCCAAATGAATCTCCATTGAGTGGAAGGTATGCTAATGTCCTGGATCAACAGCAACCTGTACTCACTGTTCATGTTCTTTATAGCATTTCTATTGAGACAACTGAGTATATTGTACTGCTATGAGAAAAAAATGATTTTGTTTTCTTCCTCCCTCCAAAAAAATCCCCAACAGTTATTTAAACTATTTTAAAGTATAAGAAGAAGTGTAAGTCTGTGTCTTGAAACAAAAGAGTTATTTTGGAACAAACTGAGCTGAGCCTACACATCTTCTCTTCAGGTCAGAATTAGGTAGAGAGTTATTCCTCAGGGTTCTCAATATTTGTGCCTGTAACTCTTTGAGTATTTGATGTTCAGGACTGAATGCCATCAAAAGCACAACTTCAACAATGTAATGTGGGTTATGGTGGTTAGAGACTGGGGCAAAATCCTAAATTTTCTTTCCCAAAACTATGAACTTGTATATATTAAGCCAAAGGAAATTAGCTCTTAGTAGGATTTCTTTCTCCAAAGAAGTCATTTCAGAAAGCCTCTTAGAAGTGATCTATTGTGATCTAGAGAGTGAAGCTTTTAAGTTATTTTATAATGAGTCTAAGATGTAGTAAAGGTTTTCCTTCCCTGTGTTTTTTGTTTCCATCTGCAAGAAAATAAGGGATGTAATTCTCATGTATGGTTACAGCCCACAGCATTGCAAAGATTATGACAGGGAAATCTGGGCCCCACAACTAGATGATCCTTTGTCATCTTTCCTCACTCCCTTGTGAGCTAGGAAAACATTCCTTCTGCTGAGAAATGTACACCAGATGGGTTTCACCATGAGTTACATGTTTGCTGCAGAAGTCTCTTCCTTTGTTTTGAAGGGAAGTTGAAGGGTTTTTCAAACAAAGCTATGTCAATACATCACAGCCCCAGCTGAAGGTACAGTTTGTGCTACCCTACTTTAAGTTAAGCTGCAGTTTAAAACGAAGCATCTCACTTGATCTCAGGTGCTCAATATTTAGGTCCTTTCAGCCTGCATAGAGAGGTGAGCTGATGCAGGGCAGATACGTTTTGTGTAGAGGTGTTACAGTACTGTCTTCCTGTGAAAGCATTATTTTAGGCAGTAGCTTTAAAGTTTTAGCAGTGGGTGTTGACTGCATTCTTTGCATTTTTAAAAAAAGCCAGCCAGCCAGCAAATGATGTGACAAAGAAAGGGCAGCTACTCACAGCATTCTGCTGTTTCAGCAGCCCAGGCTGCTGGGACTGTTTTTCTAGGACACTTTTCAGAGGGACATCCCAGGACATTGTCTCTGTAATAACTTCTCTTCTTAATAACTTAGTGCTTGAGAAAGTGAGAAAATTATGGTATTTCTTCCCCAGCCTCAGAGTAAACCTCATACAGACGTTCTCACAAGCAAGTCTTCCTAGCTGAGAGATATCTTTGGTACACAGCTGCTACTGACATTTCTAACAGTGACTCTTGCCTTTATGCAGATAAATGTGGTAGTGAGGACAGTTGGTACACAAACCCCACAAAACTAGAAAAAAAACTCGGTTCCCTTCAAGTGGGAAATGTTATCTTGTCACTGTTTGTAGACTTTCCAGTTCTCCCATTGGTTAAAACTGGAGTACAGAAAGTTTCAGTGTATGGTAAAGACCAGTCCTATGGAGAAAGGTGGTAGATTAGATGACTCTTTCTTCCATTGCTAATACCACTTTTATCCAAATGCAATTCACCGTGTTTCCTTTTTACAGATCATGCGATCAGGTCTCAGTTTAGAAAATGATGCATCTGACCCCTGAATGCATACGCAGAAAGGGGTTGGCCCAAGGACTCAAGAGTACACCAGCTTTGAAACATTAATTTTATCTTTCTAAAACCTTTTTGGACTTACATTGTCAGATTTTTTTTAAAGCTCTGTTTCTTTTATTGCTTTAGAGCAACAGAGCAACAAAAAGAAGTGGTGACTAGTTAAGTGCGTGGAAGAAGAATCCACTGAGGGACACAAAGATATACAACCTGTGCCCCAAGAACTCTCTGAGAACTTTATTGGTAAAGAGGAAGAGAATTTGAGTGAAATATCACTACACACTTGCCTTTCTTGATAATCCACTTTTGGCCACTGTCAGAGAAAGAATACAGGCTCTAATAGAGGTTTGTTCTGACCCAGCACATACGCTGTAAGTAAAGATTGTGTACTTTATCAAACTGTGACGAGCTCATCACAGATTTTCTTGTTTAAGAATTATTATGATATATAGTCCTCTATTCATTTCCAGTTCTTTTAGAACATTAGAAACTTTTAAAAATTTTTAATCAGATGACTTTTTTACACCTCTGAACAATTTTCCTGTAGGTTAAAAATGGACTGTGCTATTTACTTACATAGTTGAGGAACCAGCTGATAGTATAGAAAGGAACTAGTCTGCTGGATGATTCCCTCATCTGTGCTTGTGGTGGGATTTGGGATTAATCCTGTGTCTGAGGCAGTTTACATTATGAAAATTAGAGGCAGCAGTGTGGTGTAGGATAGAAAAGACATATTCTGGGATGGAAGAATAGAGCCTGAGCTATTTCTTGCATTGCACACTGTGATGGTGTTTGCAAACACAGTACTGTGTATTTCATCTCACACAATAGATGCATCAATAAAAAACCACTAAAAAACTGTCATACCAATTTAGAGGTTAATATGAACTTATTATTATTGCCACCCTGGAAGTAAGATGTTCCTACTGAAAAGATATGTTATCTCCTTTAACCTGACCGAATACAATCCTTCCAAATGTAGTCTGCCTTTGGGAAAAATGTGTATATGTAAAGAATTTTGCAATGTGCTAGCATTTTAAGTGCTCAATGTTTTTATTTATGCCTTTGAAGGCATAGAGAATGGCTTACTAAATTTCCAGGCAGCACCAAACTGGGAGGGGATCCAAGCATTTTGTAGGACAGAATCACAATTCAAAACATTCTTGACAAATTGAAAAGAGATCTGATATGAAAAGCTACAGTTGATTAAGGAGAATTCAAAGTACTACTCTTAGGGGAGAAAATTCACATATAAAAGTTAGAGAATGACCCATTAGATAGCAGTATTGCTATCATAAACCCGGTAGTTTACAAGTCCCCCTTTGCGAATCATAAACTGAACGTGAATCAGTAATGTTCTGCCATTGTGGAAACAGGCAGGCCTCATCCTGGGATGTAAAAGCAGGAGTGTATTCAAAAATAGGAAGTAATGCTTCTGCTCCACTCAGTGTGAAGAAAGTCTCTGTTGGAGTCCTTTTGCCCCTTTTTGATGAAAACTTCAAGAAACGTAGGGACCAACTGGGAGCATCAACTGGCGCTGAGAAGGAAGGATCCAAAGTCTAGAAAATGTAATTTCAGAAAAAGAAATGGAAGGTTTTTGTGGGTGTTAAGAATAGAGAAGAGAGGACTTGCGATATCGTAGGTCTTCAAATGCCTGAAAGAAAACTGGAGAGAAAGACAAGAGCTACCTCCACCCCCATCCCCCAGGACAGCAGAGTTTCTGTGGCAGAAAGTGAGATTTCTATAAAGCCTTAATAAAAACTTCCCAAAGGACAGTGGGAGAGACACTCTCATAGAAGTTTAATTGAATTCATTGAAATCTCTATCACAAGGGCTTTTATGAACAAGATACACAGTCATCTGCCAAAAATGGATTAGATATTTTTAATCTTTTGTTGTGGTAGGAGTCTGAGAGTAGAAGACTGCTTGAAGTCTCTTCCAACTATTTTCTTTGATTATTTTCTGCAAGTATTACCTGTACAGTAACAAAACACTTAGGACTAAACATCTCTGAGAAGGTTTAGATTTCTGTTTTAAAACATTTTGGCAATGTTGAAAAAGCCCCACATGGATTCCACCATCAAATTGGACGTACAGTTTGCAAAAATACCCTGCTGAAGGACAATGCAATTTAGGCTTCTTTCCTAAACATGATTTGGTTAATTTTTCCCTTAGTGATATTTGTTATGCAAAGTAAATATATTTTAGTAGCATTGATGGAATCTTTCCCCAGGGGAAGGGTGCTATTAAGTTCTGCCATGCTACAAGTGCTATCCTTGAGCCGAGAAAAGGTGCAATGAACACGTTGAAATGCTTTATGATGCAGAGTAGAAGAAATACTCCAGCGTTTGGACTGATTTAAATACTTATGAAACTGACACTTTTGATGCTTAAAAATTTGCTTCTGTAAACCTGCAGCTATTATTTGGACAATAAATTCTTGAGCATATGTGTACAACTTGAGCAGGGTACAAAAACAAGTGCCCAGGGGTGGAATTTCAGTGTTAGTGTGGACATAGACAATACTGTAATACGTACTTTGCAAGAACTAGAGGCACCATTAAAATGACAATTAAAACTGTTAACATTCTGGTCATGGAATGACTGTGTGTCAGGTCACTTTGTCTGACATTCTTGCAAATTGCATGCACTGGGCATAAATAGAAGATGTTCCAGTCATGCTTTTCCACCAGGCCATTTAAAAGTTTGATGAAAAGAGAAGAAAAGCCAAGTAGGCAATATTACCAAATAGTCTATCCATCCCCTCCAGCTGTTTCCCAGGGTCCAAAGGAAACTCTCCAGTTGGAAAATATGCCCTCCAAATTACTGAATATGAGATTTTCTGTTCCATCATTGTTTTAATGTTTATCACAAAGGCCATGGCAAAACACAATCTCTCCTTTTTGATGCCCTCCTGTCATTTTTGTGCATTTTCATTGGCATGAAGATTGGAATATATTTTCAGACTAGCCCACGTGAGTGTCTGCATGCATAAACAGAGGGATAAGAGCCTGTTGAGCACAATGCTTGCTACAGAACATTTACCTGGATCTTCAGTAGTTACAGCGTTTTTTTCATTGAGCTGTTTCCAGTGTTGGCAGAAGTTATCCTTAAGGGAAAAATGTAAGCAGCAACAAAATGTGTTTCTGGTTAGATAATAAAACCTTGGTGGAGTTGATCAGTTGGCAGTCTTCCAAATCAGAATCTGACATGCACCTGCTTCATTTATTTGTTTTATGCAGCCTCTCATTTAACATACCGTAATGTTCAGGGAAAGCAATCAGGTTCTACTAATCAAATTGCTAACGTTTTCTTTATTTAGTTCAAGAAACTGCAGACAGTAATGCCAGGCTGCAGTTACAATACAGGGATTCTCTCCAGAGGATTGCAATGTAATTAGAAATATGCCAACTTTTTTTTCAGTAGAAATTCTGTAAAACAGAAGCCTGTAGGCACTGATGCTTCTGGTGGCTGAAATTGCTCAGTGGGGATGGATGAATATTCAAATACAGCAGAGCTGAGATATTAAAAGATAAACAGACCCACTACAACTTTAGTTTGATCTCTCATAATATTCAAATGAGTAAAGATTAAAAACATTAAAAATCCAACACTCAAAATGGACAGGAATCTCAGGCTAAAAACTGAATGCATTGTTTGGACTAACGTAAAACATGTGTCCTCTTCATCTGCCATTTCTCCTGGAATCTTTTATCACATAATCATGTTCTGCCTGCAGACAAACTTCCATGTTTTTTGGAACCCAGAAGTCCTTCTAGTCATTGCATCTGAACCCATTATTGTGTGTGTTGTTACTTGGAGTGACTTGAATCGACAGCATGTCACTAAAGAAAATAAATACATGATCTAAGAAATAATAAAACTCTGATTGTACCCAGTGAAACACTGTTAGATGTAGTTTTTAAGAAAATAATGGAGAAATAGAACTTCACAGGATGGCTAATGAATTCATGCAGCACTTACACCTACACTTTTGACTCTTCCCAGACTTCTCAAATGAATCTGTCCAGTAACAGTGGTAGAAAAAAATGATTAAATTCCAATTCACTTACTAACAGAGATTTCAGCCAGTAGTTTTTATGTATGTGTATTATAAAATGTTATGATAATTTGGATATATTGCTGAGGATACCCTTTGCCTAAATTGGTGAGTTTTCCAAGTTTAGTTATCTCTGAAGGTAGCTAGAAAAATATTCTGTTCTGCTTCAAATTCCAGTGGATTTTCCTTTCCAGTTAACCTTTTTTTCCCTCTTCCATAGCCATGCTTTTTAATTGTTTAATTGCCTGTAAATCAGTGACATTTTTGACTTGATCTTCAACTGTGTCCTTAAACACATTGTTGAGTTTAAAGCTCAGGATGAGAGTTTGGAGGTGCTTTTCTGTGCAGCACTGCTTGAACTGCAGCTGCCTGCCTGCTGACAGGTACGGAAGTCACTGTCAACAAGATTTAAAGTTGCTGTCATGTTTACACAGCCATATAGAAAAGGTTGAGAGGATTGTGATTTCGTTGAAATTAAGTACCAAGAATTACTGGACCATAGCAGCGTGCATTGGTTATGATTAATGTTCAACATCTGCATCTTTTTGAGGTATTTTAACCACTTTTCCTGACAGATGAAATGTACACTGCAACATGTTTCTAATGAGATTTTTCCTACGTACTGAGGTTATCAAGTGTTGAAACTGAGCTACTGAAGTCATGTAAGTACTTAGTTATGAATCCTTAGAAGGATTTTCAGATACATCTGGGCAGCTGGGAATTACATAATTCAGTGTTACAAATCCCACTAGACGAAACAAATTTCTAAATACTTTCCCTTGGTGCTCTCTGTGGTTTCTGTTTTGGTCCCCTGGTACCTGGTGCTACCAATATGGGTATGTTAAAGGAATTGTTTGCCTTTGCATTTGAAAATTGTTACCAGGATAGGGAAATGTTTTGGAAATTCAAAGGTTTTGTTGGGAATATTTTTATTCCTGACAGATATTGATGTATTAGGAACAAAGATTTGATTTTTTTTTTTTCAAAGTTTATATAGGTTTTATTAAAAGTTCAAGAATGCAAAAACACCACCTCTCTGATTGATTCTACAGGAACTTTTTGTCTTTAGTTCTGTCTTTAAAATATTTTGCTGTTTTCTGACATTTTGTGAGATTTCTTTCAAAACCTGGCCCTACCTTGGCTGTTAATTTCTTTGACAGTGAATTTTAGCTTGCTACACATAGCCAGCTCATAGATTACAAACCATTTACAAATGATTTACCATTTACCATTACAAATACATTTAACAAAGGTATTTTTCAATGACAAATATTAAAAATACTGGCCACGTTCCTCCAAAAAAAGCAGTCCCAAGACATCTGAGAAAAAGAGCATATCAACACTGCTTCTGGCACAAATCCTAAACGTGGCCCCATGGCAGCTACTGTGAAGAAAATTACTTCAACCAAACCCAGCACAGCCCAGAGTCCTTCAGGGCCCAGGATGGTACCTTCAGACAGTAAAGGTGTGAGTCAGAGCAGCACGTCCCAAGATAGCCCAGCAATGTTCTTATGTGCTAAAGAAGCCAACTTACACAATACTTCTTTATTTCACTTTCAAATGATATTGTCCCCCGGTAACTAGTTGGAGACCCCATGGTAACTAGTTGGAGAACAACATAGGGTATGTGCATGTGACTAGATCAGAATGCTGAACTGAAAGTTCTGGTAGTTTTTAACCCAAAAAGTATTTTCAAGTTTATCTAATCAAGATTTCTAGAATACAATATACAGTTTTGGTAAGGCACTCATCTGTCAGGGAAGCACAAGACCCACCAACCCAACCCTACCACAATTCTTAATTCTTTCATTAATTTCTTAATGAAATGAACAATACTAAGTAGACTATATATGAACATCAGACTGGTAGTGTTTCCTTTCATGAAACCTCAATGATATTAAGAGAAAGGAAGGAGCATATAAAGCTAATGAAGAGGTAATCCATACAGAATAACTTTTTTAACATCCTGTAAACAGGCAATTTTTTATACAGAAAGTGACTTTACCTCATAAGAAAAGGAAATGACCACTGCCTAATGAAAGAAGTAATTGCTCTCTGCTTTTGGTAAAATCATATTTTTTAAGATCGTGAAAATTCAAGATTCTTTCATGTAAAGCTACAGGTTCACAGTACAAATGTATCTCAGGCTGATCTTAAACTACATGGAATGACTAATTTACCACCACTAATTTAATGGATTTAGTGCCTATTAGCAAGTAGCAGACGTTCCTTAAAGTAGTTGCCAAAAAGTTTCCTTTGATACTATTTAAACCTTCCTCATCCAGCTAATCTATTAATAACAGGATATTAGGACTTCAACCCTTTATTTTATATCTGTGAGAAGCAAATTAGTCTTACACTCTATTTTAGTGATCTCCTATGGAAACAAACAGCACTGGACCTCCAGAAGATGCTCTTTTGCCAAGATTTTTCAAGTATCTAAGAGTAGGACAGAATTTGGATAGGACTCTAACTAAAGATACTCTAGAAAGTTCACAGCACATCCTATTTAGATGGTGTTAGTTCCATTATGGAATTTGAAAGAATTAACAGAAGCAATTGTCAGGTTTGGTTTTCTCAGGTTCTTCAGGAAATCACATGGGGTCCATCAGGAAGCAAGCAGTGGCTTGGCAGTCACCATCATTCTGGTTTTGTATTGAAAATTTGAGACTTGGTTGTAGACAGCAGTATCTCTTTAGATCCTCCATTATATCCACTTGTCAGTCAGCCCAGACATTGTGAGCTGTATACTGCAGGTCCCAGACCCTCACAGCTCCTTATGACACAGGCTGCATGCTTTAAACAGTTTGCTTTGTTTTCCACATTTTCAGCCTGGGTTAAGATGGCTCTAAATCAAAATGCAGCTATGTAAATCTCTCTGATATTTGGGCTAGTTTCAAATCTCTGTCAAAATTTTGGAATTGCTGATTGAAATTGAGATTTTGATCCTCAATAGGTATTGATCCAAAAGATATCTTTTGATATATGATATATCAAAACGTATCAAATTGAGATAATATGGTCTTGCCTCTTTGCCAGGACTGCTCTGTTATTTTCTTGTGAGTTGTCTCCTTGAGTAAAAACCTATCACAAAATTAATAATAAGCCAGAAAATGTTCTCTGTATACATTCTATTGTTCTCATTTTAAGGAAACATCTTGGTGCTTGCAGTTTTCTGATGGATTTTTTGAAAGAGCTCCTATAAATATTCTACTTTAGTCACCTAGTAAATTTCAGATTCACCTCTATGCCTTACTAGGTGTCATAATCAGTTACCAGGTTAATCACCTGTGGTGACATCACTGGCACTGAGTAACACGTTAAGGTTATATTTCTGGAGTTGGTGACCTTGCAGTGAAGGCATCCTCAGGAGATGTATTCTGGCAGGGGGGAAGTTTGTCACCTTTACTCTTTTTGTGATTTTGCTGCTGCTTTGTCTGCTCTGCATTAATATTGATTTGTGTTTCACACCCTTGTATGTGATACGATACTGCTACTGAAAGGCCAAGCATGGCTTTTACTCTAGGTCATAAGGGATTCTCTTCTACATTATTAGAAAAATATAATGTCTTTACAATAATTATTTTCAGTGCAGTAATTAGAAGCCATTCCTAATTTACATGTCAAGGAAAATGATACACATTAGCTATGACAGTACTAATGCTGCTTTACTTACAGGGTTGGGTTCTTTTCTGCAATATGATTTGCATTTGTGTGATATGTCCAGGGAGATGTAATCCAAAGATATGTAATTTGTATGTTAATGCTATGCAAAGTGTTAAAAATAAATTAATACTCTATTTCAGCATTATTGTTCATAACCTTATGACAAAAAAAAATCTGAGCATGCACAAGAAGTAGAAGGGCTAGAGGATGCACAAACAGGTAAAGCGTGTAAACAGATACCATAGGTGTGAACCACTTATGTGCCTTGGGATACAGACATCAGGGAGCAATGTTAAACCCTTCATCATTTCTGCCTTCCAGTGTCTGATGCTTCTGATTTCCTCTTTATTGATTTCAACTAAAGAAAATATAGAAGAGTATAGAGGTGACCCACTTTGCTGACAGATACACATGTTAGTCTTGTACTCCCAGCAAACAGCTTAGACATCAGGAATAACCACTCCTGGGTGAGAGATAAACACAATTTCCTGTGATTCCTAAACCTAGTAAATCAGCAGGAAGAAGAGAAAGGCGTAGTCTGCTTTTATAGTTCCAGTTGTTTATCTTCTAGTCAACAGACTGAAAGTTTAACAGGACACTGGGAACTGTAAAAAAAAAACCAAACACGCACAAAACCTCCAACCTACCAACTAACCAAACTGTTTACTAGGGAGGTGAGAACTGTGGAAGAAAAGTAATTTCCTGCTCTTTAAGGAAAATATTCTGCAGGTACTTTTGTTGCTATTTTTTGTTTGTTTGGTGTCAGTTCTTTTGGTTGTTTTTTTTTACGAGTGTCTTAAATGTTCAATGTATTTCAGCATGACATAGTTCCAGGGCACAAAAAAATGTTTTGTTACATTTTATTTCATATAAGAAGTGATTGTGAATGAGACATCAAAAAGATTTTACAGCTGTTCTTTATCTTCATACAGCAGTGTTGATACTATAATGTCTTTAAGGTGTGAGCTTGTACCTAGTGCTGAATGAAATGTACTTAACGCTTTCTGCCCATTGTTCCACAGCCTGAGCAGTTGCCATTCTGATCCTTGAACATCAGATGCTGTTGATACAGGAACAGACACCTGACGCGTGGCAAGTGCAGCCAATAGGATTTATTAGAAGGCTGTCCATACGGTGCAGCTCATACATAATGTGAATGAACTGGATTTTCATATGTCTTCTCACCTTTTAGTGTATGTTCATTTCTTACAGTTTTGGATGGTGACCCATCCTGTTTGCGTGTATCTACCAAAGATCATGTCACGTGGGTTTAGGGCTTGGGTTTTTTGCTGTAATACAAGTGGAAACACTCACTATTCCTAAAAGGAAAGGCTTTTCCCTGTGGAAGACAACCAACCTTTTGGCAAGTCTAGCAGGTTCTAATTTGCCAAAAAGATATGATGCCATTTGTCCCAGGAAAGTTTTAAGTGCCTTTCATTTGTTGTAGAATTAGAAACAGAATGCAAATTCAAGATAAGGTTAAGACTGTAACATTTATCACCTCACCAGCACCTCTTCAGCTAAGAACCTAATTACCAGACAGCTACAAAATATAGTCTTCTACTCACCACAAGGATTTTTTTTTTAATTCCTTTAGCAGAATACTTAACAAAACATTTGGTGTCATTTTTCCGTTATCTACATTTTTTGTAACACCAAAACTAGGCTTTCTATTGATGTAGCATTGTTTAGTTGTTTTAATTCAAGGGTATAATGCCTTGTGATTTGCCTATGTCTAAGTAAAACAGAATCTAGAAATTGATTCGTGATATGTATGACCCTGTATGTTCCAGTCTCAACGAATTTATCTTGCTTATTTTGATTGACATTGGAATGAAAACTCAAATTCTAGAGTTAAAATGATCAATCTGGCAAGTAAAAGGGGAAAGACCATTAGAAAAATATTTTAATGTTTTTTTCTGTGATTATAAGCATAACATTAGCATAGATGGTCTAAGTCAAAGCTACAAAATTACACAGGAACAAAAGAGTAAAATTAAACAAGGAAAACTATTGAAAATACAGTGTTGTCCTGTGTCCTATCAGCCTCATAGAGACCCTGTGCCCTTCTGGTGCTTTGACTGAGGTAGTCGTGACATTTTTCCCATGAGCTCTAATGCTTTTTAGAAGTTGCGATTTGTGTGTTGTTTGATAATCTTTTCAATCTAAAAAAATCCAAAAAGACTGGAATCTTGCATCAAAATGGTGAATAAAGAGGTTAAAATTACATCTAATTTTAGAATATCTTTCAATGGTACTGCAGGAAGCCAAACACCTTTTGCTACTGTTGTGCTGCAGTATGTGGGTGCAGGGTAATGACAGAATATTTTTAAATAAGACATTAGTCTTTAGTTAACCTTAATGAACTCGTTAATGAGTGAAGCATAGTGACGTGTACATATGGAAAGAAGTCAATTAGAACTCTAGGAAAAGCTACATAGAGCTAAAGGAAAAATTCTATAAGGCCTGAACAAAGTGTTTCTTTAAGCTTTCTAAGCTGGGATAAAAGATCATTTGTACTGTTTAGTCTCAAACATGCTTTAGCAAAAGATTACTTTTTGTCCTTATTTTCTCAATTTCTGGTGGGAAATTCTCCTTTTGAAATCTAATAAGGGTGTAGTTCTTAAGGTAATTGCCACACAGAAATTGTTTGAAGAACTAGTAGCTGTTTGGGAACCATAATCCAAAAGCCTCATGATCAAGAATGAGAATGGTGTTTCAGAACCGTTATATCACACCCCTGTCATCAAAGCTTAGTGTGTCTTTTCCTTATGTATGATTATTTCTCTTGAACCAGAAAACCAGAAGAGCTTTCATTAGGAATTTCAATTGCTACTAGGTTTCTCTTCTTACAAAGAAGTCAGAGATGCGTTAGCTTAGACATCTACGCTCAGTCTGGTCTTGACACTCTGCACAGCAAAATTGGATTAAATGATTAACAAGTAGGATAGCCTTCAAAATCATTTGATGCCATTTGAATAAGAATTACTATTACTTGTATTATTGTAGTTCAATTAGATCTGAGAGCACAAACATAAATGTGTGCCCCATGTTGATTCATTAAAGTGTGATAGATTATTCACAGTAAGTAGTAATACTTGGAATGAGAACCTCAAGAAGTGACTGGCAGTTAAATGTGCACATGAGAACACGCTTAGGGATCAGGTCCTTTGGAAAAACCATTAGCTCCCTAGAAAAGTGATCTAAATTGAGAGGAGCAAAAAATAGCTTATGTGTTTAATCAGGCTTTCAAATACTACATCTTCACCTTAGAAACCTTGAAGTGTGCAACAAACTCTAAGATACTTCAACCAAGATGAGAATTGGCTCTCTGTTCTGAATGATCCTGTGTGTCCCTTGCCTGACTTATTTTTCATTCTCCTGAGTTTTGTTTGTTGGTTTTTCACAGTCAGTAAATGAACTCTGAACACTGATTTTACGTTTTCTTTCTCTTTTCTCACAAGTGCCTTTTCACTCTTGTTTTTTTAAACTGACAGATGGCATAGCTGCTCTGAACATTTCTGTAGCCTTCCAATATAAGCATACAGAGGTGCATTTGTAGGGTATGACACTTAGTGCAATTACAAAAGGATAAAAATTGTAGGAATAAAATATGTGAGAGAACACACATCTCTTTAAACTTCATGGAGCATTCACCAGTTTCTCATAAAGAATGAACTCTCTTAGGTTTTGAAGAGTTAAGGATGGAATTTTACTGAAAACTTTTGCTTCTCCCATTGGCTGTAGATCAATTGTTATGCCCAAAATCAGATGAATAATGTTAAATATTTTACAACTTCAATAACATGAAGAAGCAGTGGATAACTCTTTTTTTTCAACACATTTTTTTCTGTAACTGCCTTTTTTATTGAAACTGTATTTCATATGCAATTCCCAAATCACCTTGACGAAATCACAGTGCAGCTCAAAACTTTCCATGAGAAGTAGTCACTTGGTCAAGACATTTGTTGTTTGGTTCATATTTTTTTTCCCCAAAGTTAAGTATTTGAAGATTTTTCAAGTACATTTTAAAGAACCAGATGAAAACCACAGAACTGGCAGTAAGTGAAATGCTGAAAGTCTTGTTGTTTATTGGATAACACCAGTGTTTTTCTCCTGTGTATTGGGTTTATGTGGTAAAGTTGGAGTAGCAGAAGAGGAGCTACAGAGGTGGCTGCAGTGAGAAGCTGTTAGAAACTTTCCTGGCTCCAAGTCAGACCCACCTCTGCCCAAGGACAAAATATTTCACATTTCGAAACCCTTCTAGGAAAAGGAAATGGAACTTAGTGTCAGGGGTTGTTTTGGCTGTGGAAAGTGCAAACAGTTCTGTCAAGTAAAGGAAGCTCAATTGCAGGTGCTCACGTGGGATTTGAGCACTTACTCTGCTAAGTAGTGGTCAAGAGTAAAAATCTGGTAACTGAAAACTTGGCTGGAAGGGAGCTCACATGATGGTGGAAAAGAGATCCCATGCTGCTGCAGGTTTACTCTTCTGTTTGTATACTGGAGAAAATATTTTGACAATGTTGGCATGAACAGAATGGCATGGCTCCAAATTTCAATCCCTTCTGTTCCTAGAGTTAAATTTGTTTGGAGTCTATTGCATCTAATGATAAATTGGTGGCAATTGCAAAAATGAGTACTGTGGACTACAGGAGTATCTAAGTCATAGGACCTTCAGGAATTTACCACAGGCCAGTCCAATTACACGCTATACTTTCAGCTGCTGTGCAAATAAGCTCAAAATTAAAGACCTCAGAGAATAAAGTTGATTACTTTCTTATGATCATTTGCATGAAAGAGTTTCTAAATATCTGATCAAGCTGTTTCTCATAATTGGTGCATGTAAAGCATAACATGCCACTTACCCAGCAGGGTCACAGTGGTAGTATCTTTGCCACGGCTAGTGAAAGTTTTACACAGTTAATACAATATTCCAATTCTTTTCATGCTTTTTTTTTTATTCTTTTGCTTTTTTCTTCAGTGGTTATTTCTGGAATTAATACAAATGCTGTTCTTTGAGTGGTGTCAGCATTCTGCTGGAAAATATACTTGCGTTCCTTCAATAAGTGATAGTTATTAATGCATCTTGTACTTCAGAAACTTGTTCCTGTATTTCACATACATTTGTAATTTTATCTTTGAAGTCTGAGGAATGCTGTTCATCACATTTTTGGTGCCACTGTAGATCAAAATAATTTCTGTGTGAACAAGCTTTTTAATTTGACTGTGAGTGTCTGACAATGAACAGAAAAGTGTCTTAATTTTTTTTTATGAAATAGTTGTGAATAATGCAATCTAGAAGCTATCAAATTATCCCTTTACAAAAGTAGTAAAGGGCTTATTCCTCTTTTTTTTTCTTTCCGTGCACTACTGCATCCCCACCTACTAAATTTTAGCATATGCTTAGCTATTGGCTTGGAAGTATGAACGAGAATTTCAGAAGGGAGTGCTCACCATTGCTACCATTGTTTGCCCTCACAGACCCTTTAAGGACTCCTACGCAGTGATTTATTTGCACAGCTGGTGTTACTCCTCATGTATCAGATTTTACACTTATCCTGCTTTTTTTACCCCAATTACTGCAGATCTTCAGTTTGAAAGGCTAATTTAGAATTCCACCATATCCTTGCAGTTCTTCCTAACCTCATGCCATCCTCAGCTCTGGCAAGCACACATTTATCTAAGTCACTAGTAGAATTAATGATAATTCTGGATAAAAACCCCAGAAGGGTTTTTGCCAGGTAAGCCTTCTTTGCTTTTGGTAGTAAACTAAGGAGAACTAGTTTTGGGCTACGTTTTATTCATCCAGATTTTGCACCTGTTTGGTTTTTTTTTCTGCTCTTTTACCCAGCCAGAGAGCTTGCCAGCTGCTGATTGGAATGTCAAGTGAGATAACATCAGAACTTTCCTGAAATGCGGATGTAAGAGGATTTATGTCCTGTCTCTGAAATGCAGAAGATCCACTGGCCTGTTGAAAAGGGAATTAAATTGGTTTGACTTTTTGGTATGACATATCTATACTGTCTACAATTTTTCTTTTTTAAACATATGCACTCTGTTCCATCTTCTGGCAATGTTGCTACCCATTAGAGATAACTATAAAGAGCTTAGAAATTACTTTGGCCAGTTCTTTAGATACCCTAGAATAAAACTGAGCATGTTCCAATAATCTGAAAATAAGCTGCTTTTTGCACTGTTTACTTTCAAGGGGGCACAGCATACTTCAGATTTCATTTCAGCTAATTTTTTAGTGTTCAACATTAAAAAGCCACTGGTTTTCATATTATGGAAGACTGGCATTCCTTAGTGCATCTAGTTTTACAGCTACATTTGTGTGAATGTTAAAATGACCCATAAGAAGGAAGCACAGGGTTGCACTCAAGAACTTGGGGGAAGATGAAGCTAAGAAGTCAGCATTGTATTTTATATGGCTGCAGGAAGTTATTTCTTCACTGTGATGAAGCACTGGAACGAACAAGTTGCCCAAGGAGGCTGTGGATGCCCTATCCCTGGCAGTGTTCAAGGCCAGGTTGGATGGCCGTTTGAGCAACCTGGTCTAGTGGAAGGTGTCCCTGCCTAGGGCAGGAGGGTTAGAACTAGATAATCCCTTCCAACCCAAACCATTCTATGACTCTGTATTTAAAATGGGCAAATCCATACTCTACTCCAAGCTTCTTTATTGATTATTGGTCTTACTTAGTATTTAAACAGCATCTTGCTATTTGTAAGCTTTATCTGGCCATTAACTCATACCTCTTGGCATCCACAGGCCACCTTAATGGAACAGTTTCCTTCAGGTGTAAAATCTAGAGAAAATGATTAGTCACAGTGACAGAGTGAGCACTTGGGAATCACTTTTCTGTGCATATCGTTAAATAAATCAATAAGATGAATACAGAGAGACCAATAGTAGGGAAAACAAAATGACCATACTTCGCATTGCTGAGATTTTGCTCCATGATCTAGTCCTCTTCTGTGATGAAACTTTGAAAGGCAATTTGAGACTTTGAAAGACAAAGGGACACGGACAATGAAATTATTCTGTACATTCTTTACTAGCCTGACTTTTGCATCTCAAAACTATGTTTATTGTACTTTACTTTGGATGATTCTAGGAATATAATTTTCCTGGTTTTTTTTGGTGTGTGACTGAACAGATAAATCTGAAAGGAATATAACTGCAAATCTATTAACTCTTCATCTTGCATTGTTTAATGAGAAATTATCACTCTGTAGTTCCAAAGAAGAAGCTCTACATTGTGTGAGGAATCAGAAAAAAATAGTTTTTAAATCCAGCTAAGATGATGAAGGTTGTTTCTGACCAAGAGTAACAAGTGTTTTCACATGTCTGTCTTTGGTGCAAGACAAGATCTTTTATCTCTGTAGAAAAATAAGGTGGATATATGCTATGGTGCAGCGTGCTGAGGTCTATTAATAATCTCACTACATACACTATGACTTCAAAGCCATGTCCATAACTAATACAGATGCTTTAGGAAAAGGTCCAAGTTAATTAGTAAATCTTATTTTTCTATCAGATTTAGCATGTATATGAATTGTACGCCCTGTTAATCCTATTTTAATCTCTCTTCAGAGTGTTAATGTATTGTTTTGAAATGTGGGGTTTTTTTCCTTTCTCATAGTATTTTTGTTACAGCAAAAAGAAAACTCTTCCAGACTGTACTCCATCCCAAGTGAGGAGATGAGCTACAAATGTTATTCCAAAGCCATCACTTCTGATGAAGTGTTCTGCACTGCTGTGAGTACTGATCTATACTGATAACTTTGTACAGTAAGAATTGAAGTATGACACGTAAAAAAGTGTGGGAGCAGGAAGAGTTCAGTGTTGATTACTGAAGCTCAGCTCACTGTTGCCTTCTTTAGCTGCAGCAACTTTATTGCATCTGTACACCTGTTTTCTGTGGCAGGTTATGGTACTGGAAATGGTAGCTTCTAGCTCTGTGCTTAGATCATGCAGCATTGTCTGGGACAGGATGCTCCCCTGTCCTACAGAAACAATGCCATTGAGATTGTGCTTTAATTTCCAGTCATCTCACAAATTCAGAGGCTAGGTAACAAGAACGCTAGGTAAGAAGAACATTTCTACATTAGATTTGCAGTTCTCAGCACTGAATCCTCTCCTGAAATAGGTGTCTTGCAGGCAGGGAGCAGCGGGAACTTCATTGTTTCTCCACTTTTTCTTTAAAAATGCTAAAATTCCTTTGTGGATCTGGGTCAGCAATAGAACAGCATTGCTGCACAGGTAGGAAAACTTTGCTATACAATTATATGGAAATAAAGATCTATATGGTCTGTAAGAATCAAAATTCTATTTGTGCCTTACCTCTTACGAGTCCCTTACAAACTTATATAGCCAACAAGCCTCCTGTGAAATCACAGAAGATGTCTTATAAAAGTGACACAGGGCCAGACCAACTCCTGAAACTTTCATTAATGAAATGTAAAACTTTAAAAGTCAAGATTTCTTTTTAGTCTCTAATGAGAGCTCATCTCATTAAAAATTAACACCTTTTTATTATACCTAATTTATGTATAAATCTTATTGCCACCCATTACCAACTTTCACGGACATCTCAATCAACCTTATGATTAAACCTATTTTATTCAGGCTATTCTTTTCCTACTGATTTTCATTTTACCTTAATGACTTTTTTTTTCCCTGAAAATTCATTCAACTTTGGATACTTTCTCATAGTTTCACGCATCGATGTTTTCATACCTTTAAACTTGACTGCTTTTGTAGCTTCCATCTGGGTTTTTTTATTTACATATATGCTGTGTGTGTTTATAAAAAGAATCTCCCAACTGTGTAAACACCTGCATCCAGGAATGTTTTTTTTCTAAAAGGTTTTTTTTTTCTTACTTCTTACATGAGTTTATATACAAATAATGAGAGCTTCATTTTATCATTCTAGGAATCAACATGGCTTCATTTTACATTCCGCTTCCATGTTTTTGCTCAGCAAAAGGGACCTTAATTGTAGCTGAGTATCTACTGAATATCAGCCCTGTCATGTGACACGACATTTAAACTTTAGAATCCTGAACAACCAGAGGCAAGCACAAGAGTCCATCTGTTCCCTAGTGTTCTAGTGTGCCACAAAATGATTATAAGTGTGTGCTAGAAGTTCTCCTATAGACTCTGAAAATGAAGTCATTATGTTACCTGATTAGCTCCTGCTCTCTAACATATTGTGTGCGCCAATAACAGACAAAATAAAAAAAACTAAGAAGGCTGAGATTTTTTAATAAATGTTAAGCCATCTTGCAAATAGAATTCATCCTTATTCTATGTGGTTTCACATGGTACACTACGTCTCCATACTTCCTAGGACAAATTGTTATTGTCAGGCAAGTTAATTGGTAAGTGCTTCCACTTGCCCAGTTTACATAATCTAATCTACTTTTTCATGTTCTTTAAAGTGTGAATTTCAGCCTATGGAAAGTGAGTTTAACATTATTCCTTCCAAATGGAAAGATTGTGCTGATTATTTCTCATTGTTACAGGGATATAAACCAAAATATCTCAGTATACCTCAGTGCATTTCTTCTTAGTGAGTGGTGGTTTTGTGTGTTAATGGCCCCACTGAATGTATTTGCAGGAATATGGAGCAAAACTACTATTAACAAAACAAAATCTTAGTAAAGGCAAATATCCTTGGTGTTTTCACTGATGCATGTTTGAAGAAAGGAACAGCAGAAAAACTAAGAGCTAGAACAAAAAGAAAGCATAATGAGGATGCTTTAAGGGGTTAAGGAAACAACAGCAAAATGTGTTGTTCATTTTATTGCAACAATTGCATATTGAATGATATTTTTTTCTTAATTTGCCATTTGTTTAGTCTCAGGAGTACTTTAAGTATTTTTTAGAACAAAAAAACTTTGAAATGCAACCTTTAAAAACATAACAAAACAAATCCAGTAATGGCTTGGTTTAGCATCAGCATCTTCCAAACTCCTGTCAGTCATGACAAACTGTAGAGTTATTGTTTGTTTTTGTAGTGGTTTTGTCTGTACAGTAGAGAACTAGATACAGAGAACTATTTTAAGGGGAAATGTTATATTATGCAGTCGTTGATTCACACTGCTCCCATGGCACGGTGTTGTTCCTTTGTGTTCTGCTGTTGTTAGTCTGCCAATTTGGATGAAATAATAATCATAACACTAGTTTTCTGTAAAAAGCCTACAGACCTTGAAGTCCCCGTTGTATGCTATTTGGAGAAATAGTTTTAATATTTCTGTCTTTTTCAGCTTGCATGAGCAATATCGGATTACTTGAAATTGGTGTTTTCCTACAGTGCTTCCCACAGGTAAGAAATCTCCACAGCTTCAAAATGATTTTGTCCCACGTGGCACAGATAGGTGTTGCTGCAGGAGCTTGTCAAATGCCTGAAATAATGAAAAGTGTTGTTTGGTCTTGTATCCCAAATTTTCCTCGGTTTTGTCTTTCTAGACCATGCCTAACTGTTACTGACCTTTCATACAGAGGGTATGAGTCTCAAGGCCATGGACCCCTCAGTTTGAATAAAAACAAAATGGGTAGGTATCTTTGCTGCCTATGTGAGATGAAAGGATATGTTTCTATTACCATTTTCACTTGGAAGTGAGGTAAAATTCAAATGCTTTGAATTTAAGAAACATCCCTGCTTAAAATATTTATGATTTGCTGACCTGTCGGTCACTGCTGTCTTGACTATTTCAGACTGCTGCTGCCATTTAATTTATAGACCTTTTTAAGAGTTGCCTCTCTTTTTTTTCCTAATAAAGGAATTTAGTTATTCTTTGGGAGGAATTTAAATTGTTAGTTTTATCTCCTCTGCTTTTTAGATAAATGATTTCTACTTAATCATTCAGTTTCTTTTTGAATGAGTTTTTTAATCAAATGAGGTTTTAGAAAATGTCCTCATAGCTTTCTTGAGCAGTAGTTTTCCCCCACATGAATAAAATCAAACAAAATAGAACTTCGACTAATTTGTTTTCTAGGGAAGTAATCTCTTCAGGAGTACATTTTGAGGGTTGTGAAAGAGAAAACCTGAGCAGGACAACTCTAAAATACTGCACATTCAGGAGCATTATAGACTTAGAGTTGTGAGAGTTCTCTGTAGTCAAACACACTTGAATGTTAGTGGTGCCCGGCTGCCAACCAAACAAGAGAAATGGTTAGGCCACTGTGTTGGGATACGTTGATGGACTGGATAGAGCACCACTAGTTCATCTTCAAATACTACACAAGCTCAGTATAACAAACTGAAGCATTTCAGAAGTGATCTGATTCTGATCTTCTAATAACACATACGTTGCAAGATTTGCAAATCATATTCCACTGACATTGTACATTAAAATATATTTAAGTGGCAGTTCAAGTGCGTAGAGATTTTTGCAGCATGATGAAGTGTCATATTTTAAGCATCTTATCCTGACATAAATATGTGAATTTTAATTTTCTAAAGGCATCCTGTGTATACAGGGTGTCTAGGAGTTACATTCCAAGCCAGGCAAACATATACATGTTCATCATCAATTGGCAACATTGACATTAAATAAATTCACCGTGGTATTCTAATCATATAATTGGCATTTATTCAGAAACAAAATTCTCTGAAATAGCTTGATTGTATTCATTATCGCCACTTAGAGGCTTATGAATGTGTTTATCAGCCTGAATCAAAATGCTAACTTGGAGTACAGATGTTAGAATTTGCTCCTAAATCAGTCTGCTGTTGAATATTTTTGTATTTCTAAAGTGTCTGAACATAGTTTGTTTTGAACCTCCTTCTGAAAAACTGTTGCTCTTAAAGTTGTCCTGTGTGTCAACAAAACTAGGCAAGTTTATTCATACAATGAAAATAAACTGATCTGAAGCTGTTTTATTTAAAGTACTGCCATTCTTAAATCATTTCAGGTTGGATTGGCTCTGAATTGCTTTAGTGCCATGCATCCTGTGAGGAAGCACCTATCTCTGGATTTACTACTTCAGGACTTGGCTAATGACTCCTCAGGTCCTTAAAAACATTACTGACAACATTGAACGTCGAGAATGTTTCTGATAACAGAAAATTAGCATTAAATGCCTCACAATGGAAATTAACACTTTACTGCAGAGGAGGAAATCTGCCTGGTAAGTTTGCTGCTATTTCTTCCAGTCAGAGCATTGCTTTACTTGGAGCTAAATATCCGTTTACCCTTTGAACTTTCAAGTAAATAGTCATTTACCCTTTGAGACATTCTTGACAAACACCATCTACTTTATAACAGTGCAGAATTACATTCACCAGGCAGTTATAGATGAATAGCTGTGCTTCTCTCTGGTGATTGTGGGGCTTTGAAACATTCCAGAATTATTTTGGACAAAAATAAACAACACATTTATGGATCGCTAAGTCAGACTTGTCAATAAGTGGCAGGATTTCACCGAATTGCAGGTCTTTCTGTCTTTGATTTTCATAAACTATATTCTAGCAATCAGATGTGAATCAATGCTCCAAGCCTTGAAAACCTGTAACCATGAGAATTTGAAACGAGAGAACTGAAAGAAAGAAAAGATCAAACCATGTTTACTTCTGATATTTTATGTGACGTCCATAGTTGCAGTTAAGTGACTAGTCATTTGTTTATATGACCTTCTTCCCAATGAAAAACAAGGTGAGGAATCGACCTATATATTTCACATCTCAAGAGATTTTCATTAAAACAATTTGAAGAATTGATAAGACATCCCCACACACACAGACAAAAGACATCATCTCCTAAACTAGGAAAGAAACAATGTACAGAAAATAGCAGCACTCTTCCTGAAGGGGAAAATATCAACTACTCTTTTGATCTTTTTTAGTCTCACATGTCCTTCTCCCTTGAAAAACATGACCAGCAAAAAGCACCCTAAAACTACTGGCCCCAGTAATAAGGTGGATAATCCTTACACAGATGGACTCAAGCAAGATTATCTTTGTATTTTATTCTAGACCAAGCAAGACTGCACTTCTGTAAAGGATTGCCCAGTTATCCTCACATCATACATACTTTTGCATCACTGAGTGGTGTTAGAGGGACCAGAAAGGACACAGTTTCCTTTTCACTGGGAAGAAATGGAGCCTATTAATATTTTTTAAAAAGAGCATATGTAGGGAAGGAGCTTCCACAGAATCTGTATTCCTGGAAATTAGTTTCTTTTAGAAAAAGTAACATTTGTGTTCTTTGAATCCATCCCCCAAGAATGCCTGTAGGAGCCCCTCTGATTCTTGAATTAACATTTCCATTCACAAGCAGGAGAACGTGGGCGACGTGCAGAGCACACTATGGTTCCTGGGCTTTTTCAAACCCAGTTTTGTGGTTAATCTGCATCAAGTGTGTGCTGTATGCAAAAAGTTGATCTTTTTAAAATTTAAGCTGTTTTTTTCCTAACTGTCTGACAATGCAGATAAATTCACAATTGCTTTTATGGTGCTTTTCCATTATTTTTTGTTGCTTGCTAATTACTTTTCTTGCCCAATTTCATTTGCAGTTTGAATAAATAAACTGTTTGGTTCTGCCTTCAGGTTATTGCAGGAATAGTCAATATGCAGCTATAATAAAATAATAAATTTCTTTGAACAGGCAATTTTGAACACATCCTTCCACAGGGTTTTAAAGTTCTATTATTGTAGAAGCAACTTGCTTAGGAGCTGCAAAGTTTCCGTGCTGATTTCTGACATCTGGAAGGATTTGAAGACACACATAGCTCTGTACACTCTACAGGTAGCTTAGATGTTTGTGTGGCAAGTTAGGTGAAAATGTTGTGTAGTGGAATGCAGAACTCTGATTCAGTTTTATCTCCTTTTAACCTAAATTTAGCGAAGCTTTAGGCCTCAGGCAATATGCTGGTATATCCGAGTACGTGCACAATGGACAAGATTTCACTGTTTTTACCCCGGGTAAAGTTTTATAAACTTTTCCATGGTGCTCTTTTTTGAAAGTGCTACTCTAGCTGATGATATAAAATGTCATTACTCCTTTTCCTCCTGCTCCCCTTCAAACCACCTGAGATTATTGCTCAGGTGAAATTTGTTTCCAGGCATGCTTATAGAGCTGTAAAGAACAGGAGAATCACTAACTTCCAGCAAAGTATCTCAGAAATTGCACATAGCATTAAGGACAGGTGAATTCTGTAGGAGTGGTTTTCCCACTTCTCTCAGTGTGGCAGCAAAGTTATATTCTGCTGTGCATGAGGACACTGAAGGGAGCACAGTGATGGCACACAGACTTCACTTTCTTAGGTATTCTTGTTAACAGTGCATAAAATAGCTTTGTTTTCTACACTGGTTCAGTGACACAGCAGTTACACTGCTCTCCTGGGATGCTTTTCTCATTTGTAGTTAGATATTTACTATTGTTGGTACATTTTCTGGTGACTGAGTGTTTTAGTTGTGATCCTTTGCTCCTGGAGCCCAGTGCACTCATGACTAACCTTGGAGCACACATATCCCATTCTCTCAAATGCTTCCTTCCCTCTCCCTATCCCTCAAGGCTTTGTAATTAGATCATAGAAAAGAAAGTGACAGCTCCAAGTAGCTTTGCATGTCTAAGCTTGAAAATAATAAGGTATTAGTTTAATTTTGTCTAGTATTTATATCAACACAAACACATTTGCATTTGTGACAGAAAAGAGCAGGCATAGATTAGCCATGATTTGGTGTATCAAACTAGGAAAAGGGATCATTACCAGTGCTATAAATGCTAAAAATTACTTAGGTATATCTAAATAGGCACAGAGATAATTGCTTTTCAGCTGCCACACAACTCTAATACTCTTTAGAGGTAAGTTTCCTAAGCCATATGCATCACTACATTGTGCAAAGTCAGTTTGTAGGAAATGTGAATAACAGAAATGTATGAAAGACCTAATCATGTATAATTGTTAATAGGCCACTAGTGGCTACTGCCTCGAGAATAAAAATTAGGATGTCTCATGAAGAGTAATACACATCTGGTTGACGTTTTGCAGATGGAACATGACCTTGATCTCTGGACTAGAAAAAAAATCATGGCAGCAAAGAAATTAATTCAACTTGGTTAGCCTATATTAGTGGCAATGGATGAGGTAATTTGTCAGGCTACAGCTGAATTTGCTGACTAAACTTTCCTTTCTTTCCTTCTGTTTTCTCAAAATACCTGAGGGCTATTAGAATCTTCAGCTGGTGCATTTAGAGGAGATTTATAGTTGTCATGGTGTACTGCTTGTATAATTATAAACTCTGGGAACGGTCTGGGCACGTGTTCTTATACCTGCCATAAGTAAAATATTTTATTAACCATATAAATTAAGGGATGTTGAAGTAGCTTGGGAGGAGTTTTGTGGGTCAAGGTCACGTGTAGACTTTATATTCAGCCAGAAAATTCCTTTCTGTCACTTTGTTTTAAAGCATACACTTAAATGTGAGTTTCTATTACTTCAGTGCAAGAGGTCTCAAATAACCAGTCTCCTACAGTATGATGGGCCAAAAATCTTAAAGGTTGCAAGCCTGAATTTATTCTGAACCCAAAGGACTGTGCCACAATCTACAGTATCTAATGAGTCCTAGACCTGAGAATACTATAATCAATGTAGACCAGTAGAATATAGTTATATAAAATGAAGTCAGTCATTTATATTCCAGAATTTCCTGCGGGTTCTTTAGTGAAACAGGCCATTATAAATTCAAAGCTGCTTAGTTGTGTGAATAGATATGTCTCTGCTTCAGTTTGTGCAAAAGTGAAGAACAGTAGACTTTTGGGCAAAGGTAGGAGAACACATTGTCTTCAATTCTAGAGAAAACAAAACTCAAATAATTTCCAGTAAGAGTGTTTCTTCATAGCTTTATCTGTGCTTCAGAAACCATGAGTGGTTGTTTTAACATATTAAATTGTTTTAACACCCCATACACACACCTGAGTCATGAGAACAGAACCTTTTCTTTAAAAGAAATTCTCGTTTCACCCAATATGAGGCTACTTCATTGTTTTATTAATCATTTGTTAATTAGAGACAGTCTGCTTTATAAATGTTGTTGCTTGCTTTTAATGGCCCTTCTAAACCATTCATTCATGCCTCTTATCTTTGCCTGTATGATCAGTCTCTTTTTATTACAAGTGAAAAATCTAACATTAGAATTGAGTATTTATTTCCTCGGTAGTCCCAGATTTGGTTTTCTCTGAACATAAAGGTTTTCTTCCTGTCATGTTTTCCTTTAGTGATTAACACATGAGTTGATTCACCTTCCCACAGGAACATTTTCATTCTTGATAGACTTTGACATTTAAAGTGTAATTCTTCCAGCGACAGCATAGGACAAAAACTCTAGGAGACAGATCTTTTTAAAAAAAAATATTAAAAGAAGATGTCACTGAAAGTATAAAAGGGTAAAATTGCTCCTGCTTGTGAACTGTGACTAACTCAAGTGGAGGCAGTTTTTCCAGCAGTTGGACTTGAAAATTATTTTGTAATTTAACACTCTCAGGTGTCACTGTTAGATAAAGAATCCCATTCAGCATGTTAGAGCGTGTCCCTGGCCACTGTGAAAACCTGAGTCTGATGTAATTCTGATAGGTAAAAGTTCCAGTGCAGAAGCCTGGTTCTAATATTCTTTTCCTTTTGGCTATAAGGCTTAGTAATTATTTTAAGATTTTAAGTTTTCTACCTTAGGGGCATATATATTTAAAACTAGTGAAGTCAGGTATAACTTGTTCATGGTTAAAAGTTTAAACTCTCTTCATTCTGACAAGTTATTTTCTCCAAACCAACGTAGCTGGAAATACAAACAATTAGGATATGTTTTTAGAGATGTCTACTACTAAAGAAATATATCCTTTTACTTCCTGAGGAAGCCCATTATTCCTTGGGAGACTTACAGAAGATCCTGGAAAATACTGACATGCTTAAGCTCCCTTTGCACTTTGCTGGCAGGAGCTCGCATGGGTCCTGGGAGTGTATAAATAAGTTTAAGAATCGGTACATTTGCACATTTCCACTTTGTTGAGAGAAGTCCAGCAAGACCTGGTCACTCTCACTGCCAAGTGGAGAGGAAATGTGGATGAAAACAAATAAGAAAGTTGCTAAAATCAAAAATAGCACAGTAGTTTCCACAGCTACAACTTAATCTCTAAGAGCTGATGGTTAACACAGTGAAGCCTCCTAGGTGTTCCCACTGTGGGCAGGCAGATGCAGGGAGAGGTACCTAAGGAGGAGCCGTGCTCACAAAGCTCAGCATCAGCACTTTGTCTTCTGAGGGGCTTAAGTACCAATTCCACAACTGCATCTGGTCAAGGGCCAGAAAAACAGTCTTTTGTTTTATTAAAAGTAGCTAAATCCACCACAAAAATCAGAGATGGCAGAGTTTGCACTAAAGCTAAGCCTTCCATAAAACAAGAGAGCTACAACAACTTACCATGTCTACCAGGTTTTTTTCTTTTCCTCTAATTTCCTTTCTCTTCATCTTTTATGTCTTAAGTCAGTCTTTTCTACTAGCTATGTTTTCCCCCAGGCAGCTCCTTTCTGTAATTTTCAATCTTCTTTAATTGTTTCCAGTTTTTCCCCTCTAAAACACTCTCTCAATCTTTAAGACATTTTCGGATTCCTAATTCAGCTTTTCTTTATCAATTGATCTATTTAGTTTTTTGTAGAGACGTCCTTCACTTTGGCATTCAAGTTCCATTCCTAAAAAACTGAGCATAAAATCCCCTCCTGATGAGAAGTTTTAAAATCATTGCTAAATTTATTGTAACTGTTATTTAGGCAAATATATGGATGTACTGCTGTGATCATAATGGCTATTTCAAGAAATCTAAATTAGTCTTGGATTATGAATTAGCTTCTTAAGCCTATACTTAGCCTTTTGTATTAGTATTTTGTATTGTGTTACTTAGCAGGCAGACAAACTTCTGTCTTTCTGCAGGGTCACATGGAAAGAAGCTCCTTTCCCCTACATCAGGGACTTTTCAGTATGGCAGATCAAGAGGTAATCCTGCCCTCTAATCTTGTTTTCATTATAGATTTGTTTCTTCTCTTCTGCCTGCTTTTATTTTTTGCTTTCCTATTGTCCTCTTTGCGTTTTGTGGATATGGACTGATGAATTTAACTCTTTCACAGTTCTAACACATCACAGATAGCAAAATGAAAACGGAAAGCAATTCTAGATTTATACCGTCACACCTAAAAGGGTTCTTGGTCATCTGTGTCTTTCTAGATGGAAAAAATTCTAAGAAACTGTAGTAAATGGTAAAAACTGAAGTTTTTCTGTGATTGTGTTGATAATTACTGCTAACTAAATGATAGGGGAAAGTACCCATGAAATGTAAAGAATGGCTGTTCATATACAAAGCTCTCATCTGCCTGGGCTATGAATAGTAAATCAAAAGCCTGCAAACAATATAGATAATTCTATTGCAACTGGAAGCCAACCAGGCCATAAACCAGGCAGTGGTATGAGATCACAAGATCACAGAGTCTTAAGGTTTGGAAAGGACCTTGAAAAATCATCCAGTCCAACTCCCCTGTCAGAGTGTGACCACCTAGAGTAGGTCACACACGAACTCATCCAGGTGGTTTTGAATGTCTCCAGAGAAGGAGAATCCACAGCCCATCTGGACAGCCCCTTCCAGTGCTCCCTCACCTGAACAGGGAAGAAGTTTTTCCTTATATTTCTTTGTAACCTCTTATGTCTATAAATACATTATAAACCACAGCTACTGCAAGCCAAAACTTGGCATTACAGGTGTTAAGACAGGGTAGATTGTGGCTGGGATAGAAATACAGGCTAGTGGTGAAAATTTCACATTCAGCTCTTGAACTCCCAGTAGCAGAAGTCATATTTCTCCTTCTGGTAAATTAGATTCCTGTTTACCTTATGGAAGAGGTGAGAGGGACATAGAAGAGGAAAAAGCTCCTCTTTTGTCAAGCTATAAACTATTAGGCATGAGTGATTTTTTGAAGATATTTCTCAGAGAATTAGAACATCACCAATTATGTACCTTCAGTATCACTGTAGTGAGAATTGCTCTAGAAATAAGACAAAGAGATCAGCTTTGAGAGGCCCTGTAACAAGAACCAGAAACGTTCATTTCATGTAGTGGAAAACAGAGATAGAGTGGGATATGAACTGTGTTATCTAGTCCAATAAACAGCAAGAGTTTGAGCTTTAGAATAGTGTCTACAGCAGATTTTAAAGGTTGAGGTTTCAGATGTCATGACCATAGACAAGGAGATAACAATGATTTGAGTTGGAGAAGAGGAGCAGTGGATATGTGAGTTAATAGTCTGGGGAGGGTGGAAAGGTTAATTCCAAAGGGCTTTGGAGGAAGAAGCCTGATGACTTCTATTCAATCTATGCAGAGGAGCAAAAAACAACAAAATGTTAAAGTCAGAGTTAAAATTAGACATGAAACCAGCAAAAAGAGTCAGTAGTGGTGTTGACTATAATAATTCATTGGGGGAGCTGAAAGGACAGAGTAGTATTTGACAGAAAAAAAAGTAATCAGTGAACATAAGGCGAGAGTATTGTAAATGCCAGACAACAGCTATATTTATGTATATCACTGTAATTGAACCATATTCTGATGACAGGGTAGTGTTCAAATAAAATTAGCCAGCAGTTGTAGTGATAGACTGGTCTAGACTAGAACTTGCAATATTGATATTTTCCTTGGCACAATATTTATTCTGGAAACATAGAAGTAATGCAGAGATATAGATGCAAATATTTCATTTCATATTATAACAAAATTTCAAGTAAAAGTATATATTTATGCTTCTACTGTGATCAAATTTAATTTCTTTTCTGTCTATAAGACATGTAAGTAATATTAAAGATGACTGTGCATGATAAAGTTTTCAATATGGAATGCTAATGGGTGTATGTACACAAGCTCAGAAATCACCATATAGATTTCCTTCCTTTTACCTTTTTTTCCCTCTTTGCTGCTTGTCAGCTGTTTTCTAGATTGATTTCACTGTGAACAGATAGAAGTTCTAATCTAATATTAAACCACTGCTCCAGGGCTAATTACTACAAAACAGAGTCACAGCCCCAGCTGTAAGCTTCTCCCCTTGCTTGTCTTCGCTGCCCTACAGTCACTCATCAGGCCTGTAATCAAACCTTCCAGTCCTACCCTAAAAGTTATCAACTCATAAAATATTATGAAATACATTTAAAACCAGCATAAACTAGCTGAACACTCCACACATTTGTATTTTTTTTAGCATAAAACCAAACAGAATTCATTCAACCGTAACAGAAACATTGTGGTGCCACGTTACAGGATTGTGTTCCCTGGGCGAAACAACTGCTCTGTAATGAAGGCCTAGGGCATGGTGTCTAGCATGGTGCAGTTCATCACTAAACACAGCAAGATTTGTGATCAAAATAGCAAAATATCACTGAAGCAACAGCATATAAAGAGCTGACAAAAGCCAAGAGGCTGCAGCCGCTCTGCTGTCGCCGAAGGGGTGAAACTTTTGTGTTCCAGTTCCAGGCAGCGGGTCTGTATGTCATTTCCCTGCTCCATTCTGAAGAATTTGTTCAAGGGACCAAAGATATTTCTCCTTCAGTTTTGTGTCACTACTGTCCGGAAGGACACGTAAAACTGGGAAATCTGTAAGTCCCATTAACACAAGAGGAGACTTGCCAGCTATCTGACACTGTATGTAGGCATGCAGCACTTGCATGAGTTGTTAGACTGAAACACTAATTGAGTGGGAAATCAAACTGACAGTTCCTTCCTGAAAGTCAGCCAGATGAATATGGAAAAGGGATGAGGAGGAGCCTGTGAACAATGAGATTTGATATTGCTCTTGAGTTAAAATTTCACAAAGCTTCCACTTTTATGATCAAAAGCCCTGTGTGTTTTGTGATAAACAGCCTCTTAGCGGGGAAAATATTAGTGGTGTTGGTAGTCTACTCTTTGGCCATTGCTTTATGTTCCTTTCACTCCATCACTTGTATGTGCTCAGGTGTTTTCTCTCCTCACATAGCTCAGCGTACCACTGTGTGCAAGTCTAACAATACTCAAAAAAGTAAGTAATGTTGTTTTGTACATAACATCAGTAGCCTATGACATTCCTGATGAGGCAAGTTCTTCGCCAATTTTGCTTCAATTTCCTGTCCCTGATCTGATGAAAGGGAGACAATCCTTCAAAAATGAAGTAGGAGACGAGAAAATAGAACAAGAAAATCAGTGGAGAGCAATAACTGGAGTTTTAGACATTTGTGCCATTATAGAGGAGCAAAAGAGAAAAGAAACTTGACAAGCAGCAAGCATGATACAGGGGAAACTTCCATGGTGAAATGCATGGTATTTTTCCTCATTGAGGCTTGTTTCTTGGCTTAATTGAGTCAGAACTTGCATATGTTGCTTGGATAGCCATTTATACATGGGGTTAAAGAAAGCAGTACCTATTCTTTTAATTAGCACACTGGCAACAAGGCTCCATGTTGAGTGTCCACAGTAACATAAAGATTTCTGTTCAGAGTACTGGTGAATTTAGAAGCCCTCAGGGTATCTATGTGGTTAAAGCTGGCTTTACTCTAGGTACATTACTTTAAATTTATCAGTGCTGAATTTTATTTTCCACTGTATCTTTCAGTCACTCTGTATCATAAGAACCCTTTGAATAACTTTCCTTCAGTTGTTCTTCAAGCACAACTGTATAATCCCAAAAGGTAGCATTAACCAGAAAACAGAACTCAGGAAACATACTAATTCAGTGATGTGCTAAAGCTACACCTAATACCACCTAAGATATTCAGCAATTATTTTGTTCATAATTACATCATATTTTGTGTTAACCATTATTTTGAGGTGAATCTCATTCTATAGACATTAAAGCACAGTGCTTACAGGAATGCATAGAAGTGACTGAAATCAGATGTATTTATTCAGAATATACATACTACTGCACACTCAGATACAGAATGTTTCCCCTAGCAAGAATATAATGAACCACAAGTGTTTCCAAAGCCGAAGTGATAAAATGCAATGTGACTGTAATTTGGTGATATATAACTCCAATATCGCTGTAAAATATAAGAAGTAAAACTATCAAATAGTCTCTAGACTTTATCTAAAAAAAACACTTAGTTGAGCATATTGTCTTATTTATTTTCATTTCCTAACCTGTCAGTATAGCATGATGGCCTTTTCAAGCTGTAGTTCTTGAGCAAGAGTTAATATAAACCAAGCGGTGTGGGATTATATATCTTTAGCTAAATGGATGCAGTATGATACAGATCATTAACTCTAAACACTTCCTCCATTCATCTTTGCAACATACATATTGACGTTGCTGGATGAAAAGTGTTATTGAGGGTACAGATCCTTTTTAACAGTGTTAGAAGGGCAAAACAAGTTAAAAAAAAATGAAGTTCCTGTGGATTCTGTGTGAATTATTTTTTATTTTAAATAACATGTCCTCCATATACCCCTTCCCAGAAATGGCTGGTATATATCACCCTGAAATATGAAACTGGGGTACATGTACTTCCAAGTGCTGGGAAAACGTGTGGTTTGAGTGGTGTGTTGGTTTATTTTCCTGGTGTGTTATACATTATTTTATTGTTTTTATCTTCCCACAAAGAGGACTCTTGTAATACAAGGAAACAGTTCTCTAGCATATTACTAACTTCACCTAATCATGGTAAATTACAGGATGTCATTGCTGTTACCTACAATTCATATGAAGATAAATCTCACAACCTTCCCAGGCAAGGAAAGCCAGTATTTATAGGCTTCTAAAGCCATATTTCTATTTCACAGATAAAAATTTATTTGGTAGCAGAAAACATCCCAGCATTTTATAGATTTGCAACTGTGGTATACTGTTAAAATTTAGTACAGCTTTTACGTCTAAGTACTTCACAGTTGTATTTTATAATAGAAAGCATAATCTACACTTACAGTTTACCCTGTGGACTTTACACTCACTGTACCAATTTATTCAGACTTCTTGTCTGGACTGTAAAAACATTTGTTCCTCCCTGGCTAAGGGGAAAAAAAATCTGCTATTAAGGTCAGTGAAACAATATCAAATATTAGACTAAATGAAAACAAGAAGAGAAGTCATTAGATGTTTTCTTTTTAATTAAAAAAAAAATCCCTGCACGTCACAATAAGAGATCGTGGCCAAAATATGATTCATGGAGGAAAAATGGCTGCTGCTATGGCAGGAGTTTATTGGAAAACTAACAACTAGATTTGAAATCAATGTTATTATTGTATCTTTTGATTGAGGTTACACTGTGAAGGATCATTGTCAGCAGTGGAACTGACAGTTTCTCAGCAGTACCAGAGAGAACAGCGATTGATCCAGCATATGAACAATTACTCGCTTTCCAATTGTTCCCAATAAAATATGAGCCATAACCACATAGAGATTTTCTTTGAAACCCTTTAAATGCTAACAGCTATCGTCTACAGTTATTTTGAGGTAACTTATAGTGCAAACATTGGTACAACCATTTCAAATGTTGATGATATTTAAGCTATATGTTTACCTACTAATGATAGTTGAGTATTAAGATTTCATAATAAATCAGAATTTTTACTGTAACTCCATTATATTTGTCCTTATAAACTTTGTTGTTTTTTTGTTCAAGGCAAAGAATGAAAAGCTCCTCTTGGTATGGAATGTAGGTAGCCTGAAAAATCTGCCTCCATCTGCTCAATACTTACCAAATCACGACCCACCAGTCTCAGATTTAGCTGTTTGTCCTTTATTCCTTGGCGTGACATCAGCAAATTTGACAAGAAGCATTTCAGCTCCTTCTTTTGCTGTTATTTCTGCTAAAGGCTCTCAAAAGCATATTTCCTGTGTATTCATTGTTATACTTCCTTGCAGGTAACAACATCAAACTACCTGGATGTTAGGAGAAGGGTTGGTTAGTAGACCTAATGGACTTGGCCCATCTTCTGCCTGTAAGTATTGTCAAAAATAGGTTAGAGGGAGGGAAGAGGGTTAGAAGTAGGATCTGGAAGATAGATGTGAGGAAGAGAATAGAGGAGTGGCAAGATGGATTTTTTAATCCATATAATTTCAGTGAGGCACAGTGTCTCACACAGCCAGATCAGTTTATCCAAAGGAACAGTGAATACTAGCACAACAAATATTCCCAATACACAACACATTTGGAAAGCGTAGGCCACGTGTCACCCAAGGCAGAATCTCTACCCCATAATTCAATATGGAACAAGAATTCATTAAATTCAGAGCTGCATATGAAGATGGTCCAATGCATAGCACCAACTGAAGTAAGAATCTGTTATAGAATATCAGGTACCTGTCTGAATCCTGTTTCTTTCTCTTCAAACTGCACGTAACTGCAGTTTATCTTTTACGTGGTTGTTCATAAAGCACGCAGTAAAAGAAAATACATTGAAAAAAGAAATACATTGTATCTTAAACTTCAAAGGAAATACTCAAACATCACCAAAAAGGCAAAACTACTTTCTTGGTTTTGTTTAGTGCTTGAATACCTCTTCTGCCCATATAAGACATTATTAATTACTTATCAGAGTCACATTTGCTATGCTCTGTAGAATCACTGTAAGGCTGCTCTTAAGCTTCTATTCCTGAAACAGAAAAGCACTGAGTATATCTCATGTACAAAATCTCTAAAAGTTGCTTGCAATTTAAATTCAGGAAAGCAATAATTAAAATAACTTCAAGGGGTTTTTTTCAGTGTTAGTTTGTGGTTTATTGTATTACCTTTTGTCTCTCATGTTTACAGTCAGTATATTTGCAAAGTGAAATCCCTCTTTAATATAGTCTTTGGTTTTCAAAGACTTTTGAATTTCCCATGTGCAAGGGTTTAATAATAACAATGAGTGATGGTTAGGATTACAAAAATGCCTTTTCTTCCCTCAAAGCATCTCTTCCCAACAGCAGATAGCAGGAAATAATCATTGCACCTAATGGCAGAAAACAGGTAAATCTTCAAACCCTGTGGCTCTGTTGTGCTCCCTCATATCATCCCCTACTAATATTTAATTCTTTCAAAAAATCTTTTGACTGGCTCTTTTTTTGCCTCTGAGCTTCATTTTCCTAACTCTTTTCATACTTTATGATACTGGTAAGAAGCTTAAACAGACTTAGGAGCAAAATTTCTTTTTTTCTTTTCTTTTTTTTTAACAAAGTCTTCAGGATGTCTCTTAAGAACAAGCTGTTTTCTGAATCTACAGTGACTGTGTCAGCAGTCTGTACAGCCAAGTGGCACCTAACTCCTAATGCAAAGTCCATTTTATCTGAAGGAGTCATTGCCTTGACTTCACTGGGGTTGGGACTAGGACCGTTCCATTCATAGCTCACTGCTTTTCAGAATTTCTTAATTAAATGCAAGTGGTCCAAGAATGAGTACCATGAAATAGTGACTTTTTAGCAAAGACAAGTAAAAAGAACATCTGTTCAATCAATTACATCTGAGGCTCCCAAAAGTGGTACTTGTACTACATCAAAACCACGTGCTGCCTTTTTCACAGAGGGTGCTTGTGAGGTTTTTGAGCAAGCCTAGGTGTGTGACACAAAGGAGAGCTTCTCCCACGCGTTCCACTGGCTTCCTCTTCATCATATGCAAAAATTTGCTTGGGCAACACCTACAAGAAAGAAGAGGAACTTAAAAAGCTCAGTTCTCTTGGTTTTGCCTCCAGGCTACAACAGCTTGGGCAATGAATGCTGCTTTCCTCAATGTCTGCGTTTGGCACAGAGCTGTTCCAGGAGGAGCTGCAGCAGGCTCTGTTTAGGAGTCTGTGAATTACAGCTTCTAAAAAGTGCCATTCCCCATGTGCATTGCAGGTTTTCCTGAGTTATCCTGTGCTCTGCCACACTTCTGTGGCAGGAGAAAGCAAGGCAATAATAGTAACATTAGGAAAAAAAAGTCCATCTTGTAGCACAGAATGGTAGAAGAATGACTGTTGAGAGGTAACTTGCCCATCATTTCAGGATTTCAGTTTGCACTTCAGCCTGAGTCTCTGGCTGACCTCAGCTGCCCAAGCCCAGTTCCTTTGCTTTTTGGCTTCAAAGAAGAATAGGAAATCCCAGGAATAATATGTAGATAAAAATCTGTTAATGAGTTGTGGTGGTTTAACCCTAACTGAACAATAACCAAACCACCCAGTTACTCCTCCCCAACTCAGCAGGATGGGGAGGAGAATCAAGAGAGAGTTGTAGAACTTTCTGGGTTTAGATAAGGACAGTTTAATAGAACACCACAAAGAGCAGGCAGTTACAGTGATGGCCACAGGACAAAGAGAAACCAGCAATGCCCAATGTAACTGCTCACTGCGCTCAGCCCGACGGCAGAATTGCAGTTCCCGCACTGGCCGCAGCGCCGCCCCGGCCCAGCTGCTGCCTTTATATCCTGAGCATGATGGCATATGGGATTGAACAGCCTGGCCACATCCCCCAGCAGCAGCTGAGGAGAGTTAATTCTATCCTGGCCAAACCCAGCACATGAGTGTAAGACATTCTTACTATACAAATGAAAGCTCTGAAAGTGTTTAGACAATATACTCCCAACAGATACTGATGGAAATGGTTTATTTGGGTTTTTTTTTTAATTACAGTTGACCTATGATCAGACTCCAAAGTACATGCCTCCTCACAAAAGTTCTTTTTTTTTCTTGTGGATTCAAATGTTCCACATTCTGAGGTCTGAGATGAGGCTTAGTGGTTCCATAGGATAGTGATTGTCTTAGATTACCAGATTAATTCTGATGATACAACTACATACCTATTTCCTGAAATTTCTAAGTGGTGCAGGGGCCTAGCTACCTGAAATTAGGTGATTTAAGCCATAATTGGTGTCCCTGTCAAAAACGGTTGCAAAAATGGTTAGCATCCATTTAGCATTTAGCATACTAAATCGAACTTCATTAATTTACCAAAAGACACAGTGGGAACATCAGCACCAATAAAAGAACCAAGAGATTCCTGCCAGCCAAGAGAGCGTTCATGCCACTGAAAAGTTCAGTACACACTGAAGATCTTAAGCACAAATAATGGAGTGAAGATGAAATTCTAGGCTAATTGAAGCCAGTGTCTGTATTGATCATAACTCAGCTAGGCCTTAAAGTAACCCTTTGGTCTTGACTGCCATGTGCAGTAAGCATTTACACATCCTTTGTAGCAAATGATGATTGCAAAGTACGAAAATAACCCTTCAAGTTGCCAGAATGGTGTAAAGTAACCTTAGAAGACAGTCAGATATCTCTGAGGAAGATTGGATAGGATAAAGCAAAGATAGTGTTGTTCCCAGTGGCAAGTGACTGGTTACAGTAGTTATAGTCCTACTACAGGAGAGTATTCCTGCACCAGAGGCAAAGATTTAGCAGCAGTTAAATGAGAGGAGGGATACTGAGTAATAATGTACAGTAGTAACTGGAAAAGAAATCTGTAACAGCCACAGGAGGATGGTTATCAAAGACAGTTTTTAAAAATGAAGTATTTTTATTTTCACAGCATGCAAAGAGTGAGACATTAATTTAGGGTGACCTGAGTGCATCTTGCAAAGGGCAATGCTAGCGAGGTGGAATACCAATGATTCATAAATGCTACTCATATTTATAATATTCAGGCTGATGAGAAGTTGTGTGCAGTGTACACACACTGCTGGAATATCATTAGTTAGAGGGTACAACGTTCTAAGATGAAATTTATAGAATGTTCAGACATTGTGATTTTGTTTTAATATTGCTAATCATAGATCTTTTGAATAAATGTGATTAGTTAGGCTCTGTGTTACGTATTTAAATCACCACTACTCTATTTCACAGTAGCTAAGAGCTCTGGGCAATAATAAAATGTGAGTAATGACCCTTTTCGTTTCAACACTGTAAGCAAGAACTAGAAACACACACTGTTGATGAGAAAGTTGTGCTCGGTGGAATGAATAAACGGTAATTGTGCCACATTAAGTAAACAAAGGAAAATATCATATCTTAATGCACTCTGTTTTACCACAAACTCTAATCAACTGTGACAGTAACTGAATGAATTGGCTGCACCCAAAGGTGCTGTTTATTAATTTATCTTAACAAATAATGATGGCGTGTCAAAGTAAATTATGTTGCTTCGTATGTTGCATGTCTTTGTACTGAAATACCAACAGGGAAAGAGATTTGCTCACTCGCCCTTTTCAAAGTCAGAAGTGTTAGGCTGCCCATGTGTTGTCAGGTATTATGTTTCCCTCTCTTTTCCCTGTAATTCAGATTAATCACAGGGTAACGGTGTAGGCAGACAAAAAGAGAACCCACATTCACACGTTTTCGCAGACTCTTGTTGCCATCTTCCTTTCCTTCTGCACTAGGACAGTTAAATTATGTGGAGATTATTTGTAGTTTGTTTCATATAGCATTAGTGCTTGGAATCCACAGCAGAGATCGATTTTCAAGCAGAGGTTACGTATATGTGTATGAGTCTAGGTTAGCATTTCAATATGTATGATGTGTACACATGCACACAGGAATTTATAAACTGTTAGTAAAGCTAAGAGGTGAGCACCTATAAGGGTAGAAAGAAAGGATTATTTTAATCCGTGAGAACTGAAACATGAAACCTTAAGTGATTTGTCCAGTGTCTGAAAGTAATTTAGTGTCACAGATAGGAATATAACCTATATAGGAATATAACCTCATTTGCCCCATTTCAGCCTTTTTTTTCCTCCTCCGTAATATTTCTGATTTGTTCCTCCATCTTCCTGTGCCAGTGGTACCTGAACTTTTACCAAAAAATCCTTTTGAAGTCAAATATCCAAATACAGAGATGCTGGAAGGAAAAGCAATTTTACCAGGTTTGACTGTATTGAATTGATACCAGTTGCCTGCAGAAAAGCTACAACACTGAGTGACCACTCTGGTGCCTTTTTTTCCACATTTTTCAAGTGTAAACTTTGAGTCTCTGCCTTTGTATTAAATAGAAATGAAATTTGATCCTGGATAGATGAGATCTTTCTGACAAAGATGAAATAAGGGGGGGAAATGGGCACATGTGTGTAATGTGAATATTATTGCCTTGAATTTTCCAAACAAATCCAATTTGCTGCCAGATACAAAAATTAGTTTGTAATACTGTCATTATAGCAAGTCAGAAAAATTGTTACATTAGCTGGTTTGCTATTCTCAAGAGATTGTTACAGAACATTTCTGCAATGCAGATGATTTTAAAAATAGTTGGGAAAAGACAGCTAAATATTAACTTTTTTCAGTATATCAATTTACTGATCTTATTATATGGTGTGAAATGTTCATTGTAACAGCAGTTAAGGATTTTTAAATAAACAGAATACTCAACAATATATACAAACAACATACACAATCTGTAAATTTGGAAAAGAAAATGCATCTGTGAGCCTGGTGATAGGATCTGCAGAACATTCATGCTGCCAACAAAATACCACCACAAGTCCCGAATTCTCCCTTGCCTCGCAGTTGGAGCAACCGCTTTTCTCCAAACACGTCTGCAGATCTCATTTGGAGCTAAGACTTGTTTCTTAGGGTCACTGCCATCATGACCTGAGCTGCTTGTTTCTGCTATATCATCAGTAGAAAGCAGTCGCATCCTCAGGCAGGTAATACTTGGTCAGATAACATCTTTTTCAGATGTATCTTTTCAACTTCAGTTGAAAATAAACAATATGAATGGAAAACAAACAATTTTCCACTCAAAACAGGAAAAACAAAGTGACTCTCTGTTGTCAGGTTGAGTATCAGTATGCCCTGTACAAAGTGATTAAGGAAGATTAATCTAGTGCATTGCAAGCAAAATATATTCACAGAATACTTGACAATTCTGTTTAATAGGCAAACAACTACCTGTATATTTGTAGAAAATATCATTGATACACCCTCACAAAAATTCCCCAAACTAGTATAAAAAATTCATTTTAAAGTTTCCATTTTGTACCTGATTTCTACATTCCATTATTATTACTTTTATATTGTCAGTAAAAGAGAACACAAGTGCTTCCAAGTGAAGTGGAACACTAAAGTGGCTTGGCACAATTAGTTTGATATTTTTTTAAACCCACAATAGCATGGGGTGAAACTTCAGGGCAAAAAGTTCCATCTGAGTAATCCACTGCTGGATGACTCTGATGATAAACTTCAAGACGTTTTTCAGAAAGGCATCTTTTATGAAACATATCTAAGAAATCTTAGGAGATTCTCATCAGAACATGGTAATACTTTAGAAAAGCTGATAAAGATTTCCGTGTCTTGACTGTGTAAGTGCCACAACAGGCAGAGAGAAATGTAGCTATAGTTTCTTCTTTCAACTAACACATGTGTAATTTACAATGCTCCAGAAAATTACCCTGCTTAGAATTCCACTGCTAAGAAAAAGAAGAGTTTCAACTTTGCCTGAATTGCGAAGTATGTAGAAAATCATCACAATGGCATTTCAACTACACAGAGAGGAAAGCAGTGAAGAACAATAATGCAATTGTTTGAAAGGCCTAATAGGTTTGGGTTATTGCTTCTTCCTCTTTAATATTTCAGATGTATTAATCTCTCAGTTGGTGGACATAATAAGAGCATTTCCCTAAAGAATGGATAAGAACTCCATATATGAGGCCAAAAGTCGCAGTGAAATTATTCTTGGTTTAGATGTCTAAGCAGAATGTAACTGTGAGATTGGGCTTAAAAGCAAGTGATTGCAACCACTGGGCAAATCAGCAGCACTGATGAAGAGGGACCCAAATAGGGCTGTTTACTGTGTTCTGAAGTCCACTTCTTTATTGACCCACTTAAAAGGACGGCAGCACTGCACCTCCAAAGATACCCAGTTCCCATTCTTTACTGCTTTCTCTTTTTTTCAGGATTAGGGATGTGAATATAATCTGAAGTGAGCTAATTTGACGTGATGAGAGAGAACATTCTTTAATTGCTATTTAATTAATTGCATTTATGCTTTTAGATGTGGAAATTATTGATGCTTATAATGAAATCTGAGAATTAATGGGACCTGAAGTATTTTGCCGTGTCTATTATTTCTGACACATCATCACTTTTTTCAACTGACAACTCAAGTTTACTGCCATGAATCCCCCTCTAACTAGATGATAAATCTTTCAGGGGGTATAAACTTGAGCTATAGATCTTGTTCACCATGACAATATATTTCATTTCTGCGTCTCTCTTATATTCATAAAAATTCTCTGTATTTTATGTGATCTTGCAAAAATAAAGTCAAAGCTCTTGCATCTGGAAAATAAGCAGTGACTTTTATTGGTTTTTTTATAGTACTGTGATGTTGGTATAGACAGCTGTTTCCCTGTGATACTTTTACTTTACCTCTGTTATTAACGTAGGGTAGGTTTAAAGTGAATGTCATACTAAATTGATGTTTAAGACTAAATTAAACCTCAAATTTTTCTCTTATCAAAGAACGATCATCATCAGAATGTGAGTAGGAATTAGCTTCAATTTATAATCTAAATTGCATGATATTATTTGTAATCATATACATATAATATCAAGTGATTTACCACATTGGCACCACTAACATCTATTATTTGTATTAAAAGATAAAAGTATGGCCATGTTCAGAGCTTTTTTTTATTGTTTAAGTCTTCAGCTCATTTTTTTCGTTAGATACAATGCTAGGCCAGTTTTTCCAAGAAACCTTGATTAGGGTCCTCAAGTATTTCAGGAAAGATTGGCATAAAACAAAACAAAGCAAAACAAGAGAAACCTACAGTGACTATGGCTTGTTCCCTTTACTGGCATGTTTTGAACCACCTGCACATTTAGTTTTCAGGCATCAGAATTGTAACAAAAAAACTGGGCAACTCAGTTGGGAATTAGGCAAAAGAGAAAAAAAAGTGTTTCATAATTAGGTGTTCAGTGTCAGCATCTCACGTGAGCATTGTCGTGTCTTATTGTTATGGGACAGCACGACTATATTGTGACTAGAAGACTGATTTCATATTTCAATTTTAATTGAGCTTTCAATATATTAATTCAGTGGACATGTTTCTAAGTTTAATAACCTTCAAATACAAGTTCAGATTGAATGACCAAGTCAATTATTTCCTCAAAAGTACTTATTAGGATTGTGTTGGAGGCATACAAATAACAAACAAAACATATTCATGAATATGCTGCTTGTTTGCAAATTAATTTCCCTTAACCTTGGCAGCATGTTATTTGTTAAATAATTATTCCTGTATTTGAGGCGTTCATGTAGTACTACAGCAAATGTAGTACACTCTATGCATTCACTGACTAAATGAGTTTACAATTACAATGCCATCTGAATCAGTGCTTTATTCTCAAATGTGGGGAATGTGGCTTAATTGGGTGGTAAACAATTGAACCTTGCTGTAATTGTGGTATTCAGTGACTCGGTATGTTGTGTTTACCAGAATTAGGTAGTTAATTGTATGATATATTAATTGATGGGAGGAAGGGGTGGAAGTTAGAGGATATTGCTGGACAGCCACTGTCATAAGATTAAAGGATTTTTTCTTGACCACCTTGAAAAAGTAAACAGAATATCTTTTTATTAAAAAATATTGAGCAGCCATGATTCCTTTTGCAGTAAACATGGAAATGCATTACTGCTTAAATGATACCACTCACCTTTTTAATGAGCCTTACCTTAAGGTGAGGGACTTAGTGGAAATTCATATCCCAGGTTTTCTTTATTAGTTCATGTTCCTTTGTAAGTTCCATGAAAGCAAACTGTGCTATGTTCACAAGCACCATTTCTTGCACAGGGTAATTTAGCAAATTTTGTCATGCGGAAAGGCATATTTTGATCATAGTGTGTTTCCTTAATGCACTTAATCTGCGTGTCATGAGAGCACTTGGCCTTCACCCTTCCTTCTACTCTATTAATCTTCCCCGGTTTTTATCTCGGCCCTCACACTGAATAATGCCATAAACTAGAAGACCAAAGGATGACACCAAAAAGAAACAAAGAACTATTACTGAACAAGATAAATGTAGTGCCACTTCTGCTAATTCTAATTCACTTAGAATTTAGTGAGGATTCTTCTGTCACATCATCCATCACAGGCAGACATTAGAGTGGAAGAGAAGTAAGCAATTAAAAACATGTTCATCATTTCAGGTATTTTGTGATTTTTAATTCAGTGAGGTTCCATTGACTGTTTTGCTCTTCCTGCCAAGTATAAAATAATTTGTCAATTTTTGAGATCAAAATGAGTGTCCCCGAAAGGACTTGCATTGACAGCCACTGAGGATGCAGGATAAATATATTTTACTTTTAGAACACCTGATGTGTTAGCAATGACAGCTGAAGCTTCTTAAGGCTGCCTTATTATCATATGCTTACACCGTGGCCTGGGGTGTAAGCTCTTACTGATGAAATCTAATTCTTAGACATTCAGGTTGATGAGCTTTCACGTAGCATGGTCCACCTGTAGCATTCTTTGCCCAAGGAAGCTATCGAGTGAAGTGGTATGCAGTATCTTTAACAGGATTGAAGTATTTTATATGCAGTAAGGACAGTCAGAGCTATGCAAGCTAAGATAATAAGTGTAATCAAATTTCATACTCCAAGGAATACACTGATTGCCTCAGGGATCAGGAAAAGTTTTAACTCCCTGTCTTCACCTTTCATCCTGCTTCATGCAAGCAAAGCAGATGTAACAGGACAGAAAGTCTTCTAAAGATTCTTCAGTTGTCCACTTTTTTTTCTGGCAGGGTACCAAATTATACAGACCAATAGTTCAACAGACTAGAACCTACAGAAGATAGAACATCTTTGGTACTATTAAAAAAAAAAAAAGATAATTTGAGGTAGGAGAGGGATTTTCTACACTGAAACAGTTTACTTTCAACTCTTGTTTGTTTTGTCACACATCACAATCCTAATACTCCAATTCCAATCTTCTAGTTAATACGTAAATATGTGTGTAAAGCTGTTGGCATCAACCAAGAATTCCCTGAGACAAATAGTGGCTCTTGCAAACCCTTCATCACACCAGTTAAATCAGAGAACTAAAGCACTTTACACTAGCTTAACATCTTGCCCTTAATTATCGAACTCCTTTGTTTCTTGATTTGTGTGACAAAAACTCTGCAGGTACTCTTGGGCAGGCTGTCTGTGGGTAAAGCTGTCTTGTGTTTTTCTGTTCCTGTAAAGGTGGTGGGGAAGCCTGTCCACCTTAGCTCAGCAGGGCTGCTTCAGGCCTCCTGGTGTATAAGGTTAATTTGGAAGGTGCAGCGTGTGTAACTGATGTCTTTGGTCTTAAAATTTTTGTGGTAAGGATTTTGTGTTGTGAAATATTCCTGCTGAAATCAACCTGCTCATTGGTAACAGGTGTAACTCCCTGCTGTAGACACGTTTGGTGACAGTGCTGAGTGCCCACAGGTGTTACTGGCCCTTGATTAGCCCCACTTGGTCCCAGGCCCTATTTAAGCCAAGGCCCTTTCTTTTCTCATTAGGGCTATGGGTAGCTTCTTTTCAGACCTTTGGGAATTTCTGCTACGTTTCCAAGGTCGTCTTTGGATCAGATCTGGTTTTGATGATCCTTGATGGTTGGAGGGATTCTGATAACTTCTTTAGCCCTTACAGGTATGTGGATTGGTGGGGTTCCAGCTGTGTCAGCATCACACCAATGCCCTTCTCCATGGTGTGTCCCTACTCCCAGATTCTTAATCTGGGGTGATCTGAAGGCGGTGGGATGAATCCCTTGAACAGGCAGGTATCTGTATGGGTTTGTAACCCACTTTGGAAAGTTTGGGATATGTGTTTTTCATTTTTGCTTCATTTAAACTTCTGCACTGTTGAGGATGCTGGAGCACTGAAACAGGCTGCCCAGATGGGCTGTGAAGTCTCCTTCCCTGGAGAGGTTCCAAACCCACCTGAATAAGTTCCTGTGTGACCTACACTAGGTGGTCCTGCTCTGGCAGGAGGGTTGGACTGGATGAGCTTTTGAGGTCCCTTCCAATCCTTAAGATTCTGTTCTGTGATATACCTCAGCAAAAGATGATCTGAGGATTGTTGATGAGGGGGCAATAATCTCCCAGGAGTGCGAGTGAGGCCTGTGTTTGATTTGGTTTGGTTTTACGAGGCTTTGCTGGTCTGTTTTAAGTTGATGTCATGAAGCACGAAATTTTGGTTTTGACTGCGATTTCTTCCAAGTTTGCTTTTTCTCATTAAAAAAAAATCAGAAAACTAAAAGCCCAAGCTTACATGGCTCTTCATTTGTCTTTCTTTAAAAGCATGGCATTTTAGGGGATATGCTCCAGAGGGGAGGGGAAGTATTTGCTGAGATTTTTGGTATTTCTTGCATGTTAAGTCAAGGATAACTTGCTTAAGTCAGTGATATTGTTACCAATATAAAAATAGCTTGTAATCAGGAATCTATCTCTTAGCTTTTTGCCTATTTGTGCTCTTGTGTTTTCTTTTGCAAGCCTTTTAAATGCTGGTATTTATGAGTTTCTAAAAAGAAGATACATATATTAGTGAGATCATTTTTGGAGGTGCAGGTAAAGTCCTTGAAAGATGAGGTGGTGGAAGGCCCAGACTGGGGGTCAGAGAAAACTGGAGCTGCCTGTGGGCAGAAAAGGGAGAGGGAAAAGAGGTGATAGTGTGGTGATGGTCATTGATGCCAGATGGCTGTTGTGAGAGACAAGGATGGAAGCAGCAGTGTGTGTGACTGTGTATTTGGTATGAATGCTTCAACAGTGTAAGACAAGGAAAGTGTCCTGGTAATGGAAATAAATTGTATGCTGTGGCTTTGCCAAGAAACACACAGTGATGGAAGGATAGAGAGTAAGATGTTAACTGCGCTGGACTTGAAATTGTAACTTGGATATTGAGCCGAAGTGAAAAAGACAGAAGTAAAATTAGCTGACTTAAAAAGAAGGATATGTAATGCTGAAAGTAAAAAACAAGGAGACTGCTTGTCTATAAAATATGGTAGCTTAAAGGAAATGCAGCTTTCCTGGTCACGGCCCTGTAGCTACCCATCTGAATAGCTAAAGAGCAATGCATCATGAGCAGAAGGCAGCTCTCCCCTGGTCTCTGATAGAAGAGGTATATCCTGCAGGTACAAAAGCACCATCCAAAAGATAAAAAGGAACCGATTTTAAGTATTAATATTCATAATGCTGTCATGTATTTCAAAGGTAGCAGTGTCACTGGTTTTACATAGTACAAAATGGCAGCATGCTGAATGCTTGCTCGCAGTGCTTTTTCAAAGGGCTCCTTGTGTCTCATGAGTCACATCATAGTTCTGGGATGTTACCTGCTCCAATTATATTTGTTGCTTTGTTTATTCAGATGTGATGGAGGGAACAGAAAGAAGAGTTTACTGGTGAACCTTCTTTCAAAGTGATGGTAGCTTATGATGTCTGGGGTACCTTACGTCTGTTATTGAAATCAGCATCATACTCCTATACAGCTTCTGTATGGAGAATTAAATCACCTGGGTGGCTGCTGCTGGTTTAATAGTATAATTGTGTAGTCTAAGCAGCATCTTAGCAGCTGCTTCAAGAGGCTTTAACCTCAGTGTACACACGTTTGCCAGGATTTTGTTTTACAAAGAGAGAGATTATTGTCATATTCATTGTAATCACTCTAAGTACTGTAGGACTGATTCCTGACTGCCTTATAAGTTCTGCTGTCATTTACAACTGTCTAAAAGGACTATAAAATGCGATGATACTAGAATGGCTGCGATCTTATTACATTTGCAGAGAGGTAAATGATTGTACGTTGTACATGGCAATGGAGAACCAGGCAATGTGCAGAATGAGTGGAAAGTCAGTACAAGCATTAAGTCATTGCTGAGGTGTGAACACATGGTAGAAAAAGGCAGTGGAAACTTTATTCTGTGATTCTAAATGAGGTCTCTATTCAAATGTCTGTTAATTTCATATCTGCAGTGGTCCTTGGTCTTGCTGGGGGTTGTATTGAACCTCAAGGCAACTCTTATGTTTGGACAATGGTCTGTGACGGGTGGCTTGGTTTTAGATTTTTTTCCAGACCGTCTTCAACTCTTTGCAGTCTACCATGCCAGGAGTGGGGTAGGTGTTGGAAACTGATTGTAGGCAGTAATGCTTTTAAGTAAAAAAAGGAGAATTTGAAGCCGGGGTTTGCAACTAAAATGCATCATAAATGTGCTTAAAAGAATAACAAACCCCCCCAAAAAAACAGTAGATAGGCTTTTGGAAGCTGCATCAAAGCTTGGGTTGAGTTTGCAGAAACCCAAAGTTTGAGCTAGTTATGGCTATACTGCTTCAGAGGCAAAATTTAAATGGCAGAACTTCTCTGCCCTGAAAGCCATCTATCTCAAGGCAAAGTACAAAGAGCACAGACACCTAGGTGTTCAGGCTGGAAACTGAACCTGAACTGACAAGACAGCCCTTGGCTTGTGATTAAGACAAATCTGCCTTTGCCTGTGTGTACCTGGTTCAATGTGAATGTTCTAGTTGTATTGCCACTCAATCTGTAAATAACTAGGGATCCTTACAAGTACCAAGGAGGGGGGGAAAAGTTGAGTCACCTCTTAGGGGTGGCTTATATATTGTCTAGCGTAAAGTGTCTGTCATAAAATGCCAAGTATTCAGTATGACAAATAATCCTACATCATATTAACATTTATTAAGGGGAAGGTGAAAAATGCATTTATTAGGAGTTTTACTAAACTTCCATAGGAAGAAATCACTCAATTTTTGTTTGGAAGCACCGTGTTTCCAAGGTTATACTGTTGTCAAGACAAAAGGTTCCATATTGCATTTCCAACCAAGCCTGACTGATTAAGGGTGTTGGGAGGAATATGCTTTCCTTCCAGAATCTTAATTAGGTTGACTTTAACTCACGACAGGAGATTCTGCCAGCTGTCAGCTAGTGCTTGGATCTCTTACTAATTAAAACTCTGAGGAAGCCTATTAAAGATGTTCAAAAAGCCAAATCTCCCTTTAAAACATCTCTGGCACTGCAACAAAGAGTGTATGACAGTGTTGTTGAAGCCTAGATAACTTGTCTTTTTCTTTTCATCATGGCAATGTGCCAGTTATGTTACCTGGCTATAACGGCTCTTCATTCAAAGCCTTTAACTGTCACCTTCCTGTGAATGGGCTAAAAGGAATTTGAGGTGAAATTTTGCTGGTATTCAGGTTTGATGTGTCTGAATTTCTGATTTATTAAAGAAATGAGTATACCTGATACTGAAATACTCCTCTTGAGGTTTAATTTTTGAGGCAGCAACATCCTGTGGTTTGAAACAGTTGATGATGTAACTTATCATTAACAGCATTGTTATGCATACTTTACATTGTTAATTCGATTTTGCAACTGGGGTGTATCTGTACCTTAAAATTTTTTCCAGTGTTCCTGTTTTAGAAAAAAAAATCCTACATAGCAAGTCAGTTTTTAGGCAAAAAAAAATCCTTAGCAAGGTATAGATTTATTGCCAAAAAACCTCTTTTGGCAGTATCTCTTTATCCACTGGGTGCCTGACAAAATAACTTTAGCTTTTGTAGGTTGTTTGCAAAGGCAAAAAATTTTTGTTATTGCTGTATTTTATGTCCTCAGTTGTGGACAGAAAAACCTAAGAAGATTTTGCAGGGAGAAGAGAGCCACTGGAACAGGAAGGTTTCAGATGACAGTGACATTGAAATGATGTTTTGTTTTTGAGAAGCTCACTGAGTTCAGAGCTTCACTCAAATTGTTGTACTTCAGTTCAGATGTGGGTTTCTAAGCAAGCTTCTGGCTTCTTGGTGATGAAGTTAGGAGCTGTGAGAAACACTTCTGTAACAGATGAGAGAGGCTTTGAGAGAAGTTCATCTCAGTAGATTTCAGCTAAAAAAATTAAGTAGCTATAGTGAGTTCTCTTCACATGTTCTAGAAGCTGGCATGTGGTAAGATTTCTGATTTGTAGAAGAGGAAACTCAGGGCTACTTCCAAGACTTAAGGTAACCTGAGGTTACTTAGACATGAGATGTGGAATTCATTGTCCCTCTGACTTCACGTACGACCTTGCTCTGCTCCTTCCTGTTCTCACTCAGGATGGCAGCTGCTTCTGTTGTCCTGGCACCTCACAATGTTAAAGAAAGCTTTCTGTGTTCCTTCTAGGCATTTAGTCCCATGCCAAGTGTAATGTTGTTCATGCTCAGGCTCTAATTTAGAAGCTTTTTCATGCTGCTTTTTTCCAGTCGGGTGTCTAGCAGCACCTGACCAGATCTATGAATGTATGGGGAGTCCATTTGGCTTCACAGTCCAATAGTTAAAGCCATAGTCATACACACATCTTTCTCTTTCAGGCTTTCTATCCCTGTTCCTATATTTCCCTTGAAATAGATGCCTTTTTGCAGATGGTTGACCAATGTTCATGCTGTGAGTCTCTGTAGTCTCTAGATATTTGTTTTCCAAATAAGAGTTGTTTTCCCCAAAGTTGCATTTGTTCATCTACTTGTTCTGATCCGGTGACAGACTTAAGTCGATGTTGCCTTGATCTTATTTTTCCCACTGTTTCTTCAATTAAGCAGGATGTTATGCTGATGGTGCATGTTGTTTTGTCTTAACGTAATTGTAGTTTTTACAAAGTGTTAAAAGCAATTCTTCAAGCATGTAACAACCTAATAGCCTAATCAAAGGGTAAGGTTTTAGTAATTGAATTTTAGACATTAAGTTCCATCAAACACTTTGGGAAAAGATAACATGATTATCAAAACCCCAATACCTTATTTTCTTGAGCGTACTGATAACTGGAAAGAAGAATGAAAGTTTAAGCAAAAAAAAAATGCCACAAGCTTATTTGAGCACTGGCAAAGGGATAAATTAAGGTTATGCCTTTCTAGGTTTATGCAATTCTGTTATTTTATATAATAACCAATTTAAGAATAATATCATATATTCCTTCTTCCTTCTCACTACTGTTCTGGAACAAAACTTGCTTGGTGTGCAGCTCTGTGCATTTACACAACAATTTATTTTGAACCTGTCTTTTTACTCCAAAGAAAACACAGTAGCTTCTGTCTTTGCTGTTATAATGGATTATCTGGTTTTTCTGGAATAAAAATGCACATTTATTTCTTAGGCAGTTGGTTTATCTAGATACATTTCTATCTCGGTTGTTTTTGTGTTAAAGTTGATTTGAAAACCATCTCCTCCTTAATTAAACTGCACAGGAAGGAAGAATGAACATTTTTATTGGCAAAAGCTTCACTTGGAAGGCACTAATATTCATCCAGATATTAATTGACTTTTGTCACCTGGGGATACTAAACTATTTTAATGCTGTAATATAGCTCTGTCAGAGTCTTACCTAAAAAAAAGCCCTTTACACCAGTAAGTTGTTCTCATGGCGAAATCTGGTAACACTTCATTATGTAAGCAGAAAAATAGATGATAACTTTGAATGGATGCACTGATAATTTTTACATGGCAAGTGCTCCTATATGGAGTTCTGACTGGTACAGTTCATGCTTCTAGAAGTGTGTATACTTAACTTTGCATCATTTTGATCTAATTAAAACCATGTGGTTTAAACCTCAAACTTTTATTATTGTGCTGTCATCATTAAATGTTGCATCTTTCCTTATATCTGCCAGGTTTGCTGTCGTGTTTATATATATGCACATATAAAATTTCTGGGTTTGATATGGGTTGGTGTGAAATTCAAAGTTAACAGATTTCTTTCTCGTATCTAGCTAGAGCTGTGTGCTACTGCAGTCCCTTTTGGCAACGTGTTTCCCAGTTTTCACTTTAGCATAGGTACCAATTTATCTCACTGAAAGATAAGTTGCAGCAAGGACACTTTACCTTTTGACCTGTGATAGTAATACTAGGTGTTATAAACGAAACCCAAACCCACAAGGTGTAAAACTCACTAAAGTACTCTGTTAAGATAGAAACTCTACCTTTTTTTCCAAGTAATACAAAGACTAAATGAAAATACAAAAGGTATTGATTTTTTTTTTTAATAGGTAAACTGGTTTAAGCTCTAGACCTTAATCACCGTGTTTTATGTAAGTTTGATCTGAGGTGTTACCACTTTGAACTAACATCAGGCTGAGAATGTTAACAGGGTGTCAGCTCAAGGCTCTACTCCAAAATACATGATGTGCATTTTAAACTGGAAGTTTGCTGTCCAGCAGAAGGGTAACTCTGCTTTCTCTGCCTCTGTGAAAGCCCAGGTGACTCAGGGTAGGTGAGTGCCCCAGGAATGGGCCAGAAGTGCGTGGGTTAGCAACTGTGTTGGCAGTGGGACTCTCCTTGTCCCAAGCCTTACTCTCTTGGGGCATCTACCCTCCTGTCTGTTCCTGGCTTGTCTCATGGCACTCTCACCTTAGCCTCACACTATCTCTGTGGGCTCTCCTTTGCCCACTGCCACCTGAGGATACCTGCTGATCTTCCTGTGAAGGATTTTCTTCCCAGTAACTCTACGAGGGCAGGGAGTTTTCATCATCATCAGGTGCAGAGGCACAGGTTGTGGGGTTTAGTTGCTTGCTTTGGATATCATAATGAGTAAAAAATGCCTTGAAGTCCTTGCTTCTGAGAACTGAGTGTGTACTCAGACACACAATCACCTTTCTTCTTTGCTGGACTAAAAACTCATTGCTCTTATCTTGAGAGTAGCACTTCAAAACTCAATTAAGGCAGTACTAATAGCCAACCTTTTCTAGCTTCCTGCATCAGGTACACTAAGTAAAAGAAATCAGCAAGAAAACTCTTATGAGTAACACATGGCTCATCATGAGCAAGCAGTGCTGTCTTTATATTGAATTACATCCAATTGGACTTACAATTCCTTTTTTTGTTTTATGGACCCTTATGGGAAGTGATTATTCCCTCTTACCTTGCCCTGTTTGGCAGGTGAGTGTTTATAGATTCTGTGCAGGAATTATTTTTGGGCTGCTAAACTCATTTGCTTTATTTATTGTGCATGTATGACACACTAAGATGCCAGCAAAGGAGGGACCATGGTAACAATTAGACAAAGATTAATTTGTAAAACAACCAATTAATGCTTCAAATATGGAAATGTTACGTATATAATTCATCTTGATTCAGTTTTTCAGGTACAGCTCAGCCCTTCTGGTTGTTTACCTTGTTGCATCAGAAAAATAAACTCAATACTGATTGTCTTGCTTTCTGGTAAAAAAACTGTACTTGTAGGCAATATAAGAATAATGAAAACCAGAGTATCATACAGTGTTTGTATATTGGATAATCCTTGTGTTTTCATAGTGTGTGCCTCAAAAGCGTTGTGTAACAGTTTTGGAGGAATGCCTGTGGAGAGTTTACCACTTAGACGTCTATTTTAGCACAACTGTGGCGGTCTCCTTGTCTTTTCAGAATTCCTTCCTTGGCTTTTTCCTGCTCTTGAGTGCCCAGTTTCAAAATGAAAATAGGTTGGTTTTTTCATCTCTTCTCAGTAGCACGTGTCCAACACTAGGACAGAATGACTCCTCTCTGAAGTCAGAATCCTTTCTGGAGTATTGGAGAGCTAAACCCAATTGTCATAAGCATGTCTAAGAACTAGACTGCTGCAAGGCTACTAGGATACCTAACAACTCTGTTGGGCTCAAGGGATGTGCAGTTTTGGTTTATATTAGCGGAGAAATTTCTCTATTCAAGCAGACATTTTAGGACAAGTCTTGCACAGATTACACACGGAAAACAAATGTGTATGTGGTATGTGAAGACAGACTTCTAATTAATCTCTACAGTTAATATGTTATTCCATTAGTGTAGTTATAGATGTTATTGAAGGGATAACAAAGTCCTTCGATTTTTATAGGAACTGTAATAAACACTGCAGCATGTTGATGCTTTCAGTTTCAAAGAACTGTGCTATAGGAAGAGAAGAAGGTTAATTACAATAAAATCTTCAAGTGTAAAAATCTCCAAGTACAAAAACCCCTCTTTCTGCCTGTTGTAGTATTTGCTCTTATTTAGTATAACTTCAGTTACACTAAAGAACTTTCCTGAAAGAAATCAAAACAGAGTTTCAGCTTCTTCCTTGGCAGCTAAGATGCAAAATGGGAAATGTTGGTGTTACTGCCTATAAATGGGTTGACTAAGAGTAGGTTGCTGCTTTAACCTTGCTGCCTACAGAAGAAAGGTACCTATTTGTTACCATTGTAAAGGCATATTTAAGCTGCATAGTGTGAAGAAGTTGTTTATGGTCTGGTTAGATGTTACATAAGTCTTCAGATGGTCCTTCCAATGCTGCTTTCATTTTGGTAAGCCTCATGAAAATGTACATAGGAACCTGCTATTTAAGTTATGGAGGTTGCAATAAAAATATCAGAATCTTGCATGTTTTCCTTAGTTCTTCCAGCCCATTCCTTTGTCTGGTTAAGGCCCTATTAAGAAAACATGAATATTGAGTCCTGGCATGTATCAGTTGTTCTGGGGTCAAGATATGAGATAAAAGTTGCATAGGAAACTCAACAGCACATCAAAAAAGTCCTTTTCAAGGGGAAATATAAATGCATTTCTCTTATTTTTAAAAAACAAACTACAAAAATGTTAGGAATTCCTGTATTCATGAGTGCTTAACTTACCTGGGATTTTGGGTATAAATACTGGTATCAGTCACAATATTATTCAGCAGCTGCAGTGTCAAGAAAGAGTCTTATAGTACCGTGTGATCAAATGTGTGTAGAAGAGCCCTAAGGCCTATTGATTGCTCCAGTTACACCTCCATCTGCTATCCTGTTGTTTCTTCACACCTTCCATCGCATCAGTGTATCCTGTGCGGCATCTCCTACTGAAGGGCAGTGTTTAGGGAGGTGTGAGGCGTGAGTGTTGTGCTTATTCTTCAAAAACAGGGGTCCTAATCAAGGTCCTTGATTGCTGCCACAATAGGAATAAAATGAAAATAATGATAAATTAAACTTCTGCTAGCCTAAGCCTCAGGTGTTGCATAAAGTAGCATTTCTTTAGAAGATTTTGAGAAGGATGTAAAACTGATTTCTTTCTTGATTTGGAACTAGAAAAAGAAATAGTTTCAGATATGAACTGTTTTCAATTTTTTAAATGATGTTTTAACTGGGCTATTTGTTACCTGTGTAACCAGTAAGGATCTAATAGTGCAGATACAGTTTTGCGGGGACAAGTAATAGCATAAATGATATGGCCAACAGTACATATAATTGCTCTCAGTATACTGCAGTGTACTCTTTGTATGTACCTAAGTGATGAGAGAAAGCACGTTTTTGTATTATGAATGCTATAAGGTAAGATGTTACCTAACACAATATAAGCTCAGTATTGCATTAGAGCCTCTCAATGGGAAATCACAATCACATCCTATTAGTGTGAAATACGATCTTCTGTTGGTTCCTTTTAGCCTGTTAAACCTCTTTAGCAGAATCTGTTGCACTGATGTAAACCTCACGTTTCCCCCTGGAATTCCTGAACATTAGGGTAGCATTAAGGTCTAATAGCATACATTGCTGTGACTGCTCCTCCTGAGCACAAGACAATGTTTTTAGTATGTTAACATCTATTTAACTTGCAGAGACTTTTTACAGTAAAAAGTTCACTTGATGCAAGTGAACAATGATCATATTCTCAATGTAACACATTACTGTGATTGGATATAGGTCACTTTCACCTCTGGTGCAACTCTGCAACTATATATATAATCTGGGATGAATTGGAAGCTTAATGAGCATGTGGGAAGACATCCTTAGCTTTTACAAAAGACATACAGGACTCAAATGTTCCTTCTTATTCTAAGCTTGTGAAAACTACTGTAGGGATGAATGGGGAGAGGGCCTATGTTGTTGTTCAACACAACATAGTTTGGGTTATTTTTCCTAAACTTTTCTTCTTTACTCCCCAACAGTGAATGTGAAACACGCAATTTGTAAATTGCTAGCTCAAGTTCAAGCTTCTAAAATGTCTCCTGTAAACTGTCTGCTGCTGCAAAAGTGGATACTTCACAAGTTTTTCCTTTTAAGAGTCCTGATGGCTTTCATTTTTATTTAGGCAATGATGAAGCTGGAGAAAACACACTTTCTCTACCCAACTCCTTTACTGTTTATGCTAACATTTCTTGCTCTGTGTTCTGAATAAAGACAAACACAATCTGGCTATTCTAAGATTTGTGAGCTTCCCTGTGTCACCGGTGAAATGCACACAGAATGAGAAATATGCTTCAATGATTCAACAGAGCCACCATGTTTGCTACTGTTTCAAAAGCACATTGCAGCATCTTTATCTGAGGTAAATGACTATGCTGATATGTGATGGAATGGTTGAGTCTGGTGTTTTGTATTTGAAGCCAGGAACTTGAATATTTCTTTTCTAGTGAATGATTTTGAGATTATTTTTTATTACTCTGTTTTTCTGTGGATTAAAAGTACGTGACTGAGTAGGTAGCCAGGCTCAGCTGACATCTTGTACTCCATAAAGCTATAGGTAAAGTAAGGGTGTATTTGATCCTATTAGAGAGAGGATAATTTAAATTATGTCTATATAATATATACTTTGGCTGAAATTCTTTTTGTGCAGAGACTGAATACTTAGCATTCATATTAGTAGCAGCTGAACAAACCTTGTGTTGACCCTTTGCACAGGGATGAACTTTGCCTAAGGAAAAAAAGGGTAGTAAAATGTCACAGAAGTATTGCTTATTCTGCCTACATTAACTTCACATGGAATGTAGCATCAGAATATCTTCAATCTGTTCTCAGAGGAGGATGGAAAGGAAAAGGTGCTGAAAGAGTGAAATGAGATTATAAAACACAGATATCAGTGCTAAAATGGGAATGTGACCCTTATTCTTTTTGCTGAATACGTGTGCAAACATTAAGCAGCAAACAGGTTTCAAGTGCTTATTTCTGTCATCTCAAGCACAATATTTGAAGTACAATGAGAGCAAAAGGAATGTGGTGGACAATGGACAGTCTTGAGAACAACCAGTGCTCAATGCCACTGACGTAAGGCTAAAACCTGCAATCATTTCAGTCAGATAGTAAATATATCTTATGACCGTCTTCTGTCCATGACAATTCCTATTGCCCTGAATGTCTGTAGTAGGTTTAATACTTGCAAATTGATTTGTTGTAACTTGCCCTCTCTTCCCCACAAGTTCTATCTTGTCCCTGTTATCCATCTAAAACGCATCTATAGCCATATTTAGAAAAATTAACACCAAAGTCAGTCTCTTATTTTCTGTGTATTGCCATAATTTGCTTTAATTGTCTTGTTTGCATGAAAAGACACGTTCAACCACGAATATCCAACTTGACATAAAAGCTACAAAACCTCATTAATCCTTTCAGTTATTTTAAAAGCAGGCACCAGAAGGAAGTACAATCAATATCAAATGCCACTTCACATAAAATATATTCCATGACCTTAAATATTCATCTATGATGCAGCTATTGCTGAAGAAATGTAGGACAGAAGTCCATACATAAATCTGCATGAGCAGGTTGTTCCTTTGGTATTGATAAGATGGTCAAGATGCAGAAGTTATTAGACAGATACCAAGAGAATGTAACAGATAGGGAGATAGCACTGCTCATTAATACACTTCAAACACATAGTACTGTTGAAATAAACCTCTGCAGATCAATACTTTTACTGTTCAGTAGAGCCATCTTTGTGAAACAAGTAATTAAACAATGTCACTGGCATAAATAATAATAAAGATGTGAACAGATAAAGAGATTAGGCAAGGAGAAGTTGCTGTTAGATGCCATGGGGCCGCAGCAGCATCAACATTCTGTTTCCTCTTAAATCTAAGAAAAGAGCATCCTAAAACATCCTGGCAGGTTTATTTTTTTCCTTCGACTTGTCTCCTTTCCCCAAATATGCATTCTGACTATAGGTAAACACAACAGGAGGTTTCTGGAAGGTGGAGAGAGCAAGTTAAATGCATGATGTAATCATCTATTTTAAAAACTGGGCTTGATCTTATGCTTTGTTTCATGTTACACTTGCTACTTCAAGTAGCAAGGTGTGTTAACTTACGGTGCTGTCTCACACCATTTCCAACACAGTTGTCTCTGGTATTAAATCTGACTGTGAGTACCGTTTCATGGCAATGTGTCTATACCACTGTATCTGTTTGACATGATCAAATAGAGGCTGCTTTACTTTCAAGCCTGGTCTGTCCAAGATGTTGTGAGACTAATATATAGCTCTTCCATTTAAGCCTATGTTACTTTATGCTTAATGCAGAGGTGAATGATTAAATTTGCCAGTGTCAATGATTCTTGTTTCCTTTCCATCCTAAAAATAAGCTACAGACCAAAAAGCACATACTCAGTTCTACTAGACCTTCAGAGTGGAGTGGAGTTTCTGTGGAGCTTAATAGTAGGAAATGAAAATGTTTCACCTGGCTTGCATGGGCACACTTTATCAGCATTAGAGGTAAATCTTTATCATGAAGATTGTTCTTTCTATTGAAGATAATGTTTTTTATACCAGAAGTGTCTTTCTTTGACAACAGATAAATTCTCCACAATTGGGTTTGGCTAGACACCTTGCTTTTAACGGGCTAGGATTAAATGCGTTGAGTCTCGCCGTGGGTGCCCAACTTATTACACTTCTGGGTAGACACTTTATTTTAAATGCCAGATCTGGAAATGAAGAGTTAGGCTTCCATGAGGTACTTGTGAAAGCATTTTTCTTTGTTGTTAATATTAAATGCAGATCATTCTAAATTAGCCTTCTGAACCTGCTCCCACTGAGTGCTTCAGACCTACTTTAATGTTTTGTTTCTACAGCATGTTGTTATTTCTCCTCTTACAGGACACACATTATGTAAGTTTTTGCTGTATATTACACTGGCTTTAGAAAGAAACAGTTTACACAGATGCTACTTACTACCTGGTGGAGAACAAATGCATACACAAATATATGTATTCAAACAGTAGTAGTCAAAATTTCTGTGCTCAGGTGCATGTGATCTCAGAAACTCTTGTCAAATTAGACACATAAAATTGAGTAAAAGACAGATGAATTTCTTAGTCTTTCCCAAACCTGTTTCTGTGTTGCATATCTTACTTAACTGGTAAGTATTTAACTAGGATGGCTGTTTTATTGGGACATCTCCCAGTAAACCAATTTAGCCTAATGATGTTGAATGACAGTGACTGCTGTTTAGTTGGGACGTTATTAGCCAAAATTCAGCTTGTATGAAAAGTAGTTGGCCGATGTGTTAAGGTTAAGCAGCGTTTAACCAGGTGTTAAATAGACCTACAGGCCTAAGCTTCTCTGAAGAGGAGGTAGCAGGATTGATGTCACTTTTTTTTTTTAAAAGTGGATATTATTTCTACTTTTTACCCTGTTAATGTAGGACAGCATAATGCACATGTTCACTTTTTAAAAAGCTTATTCTAAGTGGATCAACTGTATGTCTACAGGGCAACTTGCAGCCTCAGAGTGGCCTGCGCTGCACACAGTGTCTTTTGAATGTTTGTCACTTTTTAACTATCCCTTAATGTCTCTTGGCATCATGTTAGAGGGGACAAATTTTAACACATTCTTTGCCCTGTAGGGAAGATGTAGATGAGAACTGGCAGCAAACGGTGTTATCCCAGTGTGGCTGAACAGAGATTCAGGCTGGTTCTGTGCTTGAAGGAGAAATACATAGATTAAAAGAGTTTCAGACTGCAATTGAATGATTCAAGTCGTGGCACTGCCTTAAATGGGTATCTGGGAGGTTGCTGGTAGCATGACGGGAACAGTCCTTCAGCAGGGTACAAACTCAGTTTGGGATTTAGTGGTTTGGTAAGTGAAGAACTTCTAAATGAATCATACAGTTTTCTGGTTGAATATATTCCATGCTAGTTTAAAATATATGGGAGTCCTTTACATTACTACCAGTAGCTGTATCACACAAAAGACTACCCACGCTTGGAGATCTTTGATGCCTACCTCCATTCATGGCAACCACACTTTGTTCTAGTTTTCCAGACATAATTTTCTAACACCATAGCTCTCACCTTTCACTTTCTTTTCTACTCAGATTCCTAATCTATCCTCACAATGGAGCAATGAAAGCACATTCCTTTTGCTTAATTCACATTTTGTCCCCAAGATCTTTAATTCTTAAGTTCGTCTTCAGAAGCAGTTCTTATTTACACATGAACCTTGGATCAAGCTAACATTTCTGCTCAAAGTCAAGCACATTTATTACGAAAACAATGCTATTAGTTAGTGGAGCATTTGCTCCAACTTCCTCTGATGGTATCTGGGATTTGGGAACCCTTTCCCAGTGCTATGTTGCTGTAGCTTAGATTTGCAGCTCACTTGCACTCCTTGAGCCTGTTCCTCTGGGGAAGGATGCCTGGTCCCCTTCCAGCCCTGTCTAGTACTAGACTGCAGTAGGGCAAGAAACAACCCCTCACATTAGAAAAACTCGGTGAACTGCTGAAACAACGCAAAATCCAAACCAACAGCACACCTGTACAAAACCAACTTAAGAAGTCCAGAAGGTACAGAAGCTAAACTTGTGGGAACTTCCACAGTAACTGACCATGTCATTTTAACAAAAAAAAAAAAGGCAGATGAAGCCCCATTTTCAATACTAGAAAGCAACCCTAATTACAGAGCACCTGCAGTATGTTTTAGTTAATCTAGAGCTACATTTTCAAGCTTTAGTGCTTTCTGATTTGGGCTGTTTTGTAAGGGTAAACTTAATTTGGTCGTAGTTTGCTGAATCACATTGGTCTGTCAGAACAATTGTTTCCTATTTCATGGATAAGAACAGTAAATGAAGATGTGGGGTTTTGCCATTTACTTTCTGGAATATTGGCATTACTTTTGGAATAAAATAAGACTCAAGAAGCACAAGTGGATAAGGATCTGCTCCTAAAGTACTTGTTAAAACACAAGATCATATCTGAGTAACAAGGGCATAAATGTTAAGCTTTGTCTCTGGTGGTTAGAGGGCTTGAATTTAAATGCACGTCTCTGGACCACTTCATGATTTTGTAGGATCTTGCTATTTGAGTTGTGTGTTTATATACCAAAATGAATAGCTAAGTCCTAAACTGCAATTATGTCTCACTGCTCTTGTGATTCTTTCATTTTCATAAAACATTATTCATTTTTATAAAAATTTAGTTATTCAGGATGTTTCCCTGAGCAGGAGGGCATATGAGTATTGTTTATGTGGCTGTGTCCCAGTGCAAAGGTGGATGAAAACACTATAAAGGAAGAACTAGATGGACTTGAGGACTGTAATAATGGCAATTAAAGTGTAATTCAGTTCTATAAAATGCAAATCCATGCCCTTTGAAAGTAACAATAGGGGTCTCTGCTCAAAGTGTAAAGCTCATCATCTGGAAGCAACTAAGGGAGGGGAGGACTTTGTGTCCTCTTTCATGGAATGGCTATCAGGCACCAATGAGACAGACCTATAGAGAACAGTGATCCTTCAGGATGCATCTAAAGAGGGTTTTGTTCCAAATGGGGAAAGGAAATATTAATGCTATTGTGCCAAGTAGTGTATTGACACTCCTCAGAAAAGTTGACTGCAGTTCTAGTTACCCACAGTTGTTTCAGAAGATGGGTTCAAATGGTAACAGATGAAGGTCTAGGATTGTGCAGGGTGGGCTTGTCATGGAAAATACACTAAAATGTGTAACTGTGAGACCTCTGATGCACTTGTAGGAAATGACTGCTGTTTCAGCTTTTGTTTAGCTCTGGGGAGAAAAAGAGCTACTTAAGTTCAGAAGAAATGGCTGAGAGTAACAGAATTAAGAGATTCTCCAGCAGCTTTCCAGCAAGTGCAACAGGGGTCTACAGACTCTAATAGATTTTAAAAATAGAGCTGGATCAGTTTGAGTGTAGTAAAGTGAGGTGTCTGTAGTTACAAAGACAAGGTGTTACTAGAGCCATGGAATACCTGAGCAGGAACTAGTATTTGGCAAGTCCCAATGTCCACAAAGATGGCAACTCCACAGGGAAAAGCTCCTGCCTGTCCACACGCTCTGTTCTCAACACAGCAGAGGCATCCCAAGAGCCATCAGTGACTGAAAAAAGCAATTGCATTTCTGTTCTCTAGCTGTTTTCCTCGTGCCTGCATAGAGGCTTCTGCAGTCTCACAATAAGCTCCATTTAAGATGCTAAACTGGAGGACAGTTAAGTCTGTAAAAAAAAAAAAAAAAAAAAAAAAAGAGTATTTTCTGCACGGATGATTCATGAATCCTTTCATAATGGTGAAAAGTGTTGTTGATGCAGTGGGTGCATGTTGGAGTATGCAATGAAGAGGAAGACAGACCATCTTCAGTGTTATCAATTTAAAAGATGCTCTTAATTCCATTTGTACAGGCTTCCTAGGAAAACAGTAAGCTGAAGTACCTCTACCTCCTCTCACCTCCCTTTCCCCATTCACACATTTTTCTTCTAATAATAGCTGCTGAAGCTTAAAATTCAAGCATAGAGCTCAAAGCTGTTAATGTTGGCTTGGGAAAGGGACACAGTTTAACACATGCTCCTGCCATTAGTGTTTCTTGGTGGCTACTTGTACTCGCAGCAAGTGGCCGTGGTGAATCTGACTCTGCAACAGTCTTTGTAAAGATGAGCTTTTAACCAATTCGGATTCTTTTTCAAGTGTTACCAAGTGATGTTTTTGATATCTCAACTATTGCATTAAATTTAGGTTGTTTATCTGGAACTGTGATCACACAAGTATTACATTTTATAGATTGTGATAGAGAGCTTGTACTGGTTGAGCAGAAGTACCAGTAATGTAACTGGCGCGTACAGCAATAAAGAAATCTTTCAAAACATCACCGTATATTAGGAAATGTGTGCCAGGTTCTGAGCAAGAGAGAGAATAAATGCAAGGTGTGGAGTTGGCCATAAAAGGTACTGAATTCCTCCTGAGTGGCAATCGTTTATTTAGCAATTCTCAGGAGAGTATTGGCAACTTTATGGAAGTGCAGTTAGAGATAAGGAGAGAAATAGAAACATCATTTGTTGGCCCATAGTAGTGGTGTGTTTATTCATAATTACAGCAAGATCTAGCAATGGGCGAAGAACACATGAACAAGCAGGTTAAATGGAAGGAACTAATCCAGTAACTATTTATTGAGCTATGAGTGTGACAGATTAAGGGCTTGGAAAATCTCAAATTTGTTTGCCTAACACTACCCTGGTGCCAATGTTTCAGGTTTGACTTAAAAACTCTTCTCAAATAGTATTCTTTTATATTGCCTCTTGGAAAGTCCTTTTTATCCCAGGTACGTTTAGATGTATAGTAAGTATGTATATTCTATTTATATAATTAATACACAATATGTGTAAATTGTGTACCAGCAGAAAAACTGCATACTTAAGGCGTTGTTGGATATGATGATGTCTGCTTCAGATCAGAGGATATTTACAAGGACCTCCTTAGAGCTGTTTCCCAAGGTTGCCCTTGCTCAAGTAACACTTACATACAAGTTTCTGGCTATGCCTCCCTGTTTTTGCTGTTACGGGACTCTGGAAGTGAGTACAGGGGCTGCTGGTGGGTAGCCCCCAACTTTCAGCTACCTTCTAGCACAGCCTCATATTGCAAAGCTAAAACACAAATAACAAAATACACTGAGGAGCACAAATGCGGATCTGCAGACAGCTCCTGCTGGAGGAGGCGGCTGGTGTCAGCGTGAGCAGCACTATGGCAAACGGCGTCCACTTACTGTGCTCTTGCCTCTATTCCCTGGAAAATAGTGGCTTGGGAGGAGGAAATGGTGGAGGGTTTGCTATATCAAAGTACACACCTGTGTTGCTTAAATTTGAGATCTTTAGGAGACAAGTCCTAAACTGGGATCAACCACTAGATGGAAACCTGTACATGTAGACTGTACAGATACCATCAACCATAGTTATTCCAAATTGTTCCAGCAAGACAGATAGTGTCCTGGTTATAGCAAAGAGCAAGAGAAAAATCCATAGAACTGTGTGCTGAGATACACTTACTCTTTTCCTGTTGAATTATAAAGTTCAGTAACTTAGTGATATGTGTTTTGTGCAGTGCATGAGTTGGCAAAGTGTCAAGTGTATAGAAAAGCCTAAGGCAGATAATGCAGTATCATTTTGGTGAATGTTCTTATATCATTTTGGTAAAAGAGGTGCTGGGTGTGGGTGGCTGTTTGGGAGATTGGGACATTTACTTATACTGCAACTGTAAAGCTTTATTTACAGTACAATTGACAGCATGGCATGCTGATGTAACATAACACTTTGCAAACAAAATTGTTACAGGAACATACAAGGTAGCAAAGTCAAGCACCCGAAAGTTAGCACATACAAGAATTAAGGCTTGCACATTAAGAATAAAGAAAAAGTTGCACACTTGTTTGTTGTAGCCCTATTGTGTGGTCTTTAATGGTATTATTGACATTCACGTGTGGTGTCTCTGTCTTATTCAGTGTGCTACTGGGAAATGCTCACAGAATGAGCAGCCTTCAGTATTTTCTCACCCTAATTGCACACAGCGTGGCCTCAGCCAGTTCTACAGAGCAACTGTTACGTGAAAGAGAGAGAGATGGGAAACACAAGGACAAATATCTGATGAGCACAGGTACCCAATGTCCCTTTATATTTTTTTTAGACAAATAAAAACATTCAGAGCTATGGAGATTATTTTATCTGTGACTATGTTCAGGTACTTGAGTTGCAAGTCATCCTTTCAGTACTCTGGCTCCTTCATACCAAGTGTTTCAAGCACTACATCAGATAAGGTGAAAGTTCTATGAAATGCATATTTTTGCATCATGTGATGCTATCTTATCCCACCTACTGTTCAAGTTAAATTACTGTTTTTCTCCTTGCTTTGGACAACCTCAGTTGTGTGAAAACTGTGCCACTTGGAAAGATAAAGGATTTTGTTGTAAGCTGATTAACTTATAGCAGTCATCTTTTCCTCGAAGACAAGCCATTATTTAAATGGGAGTTACATCTGCTTGCCAACTACCTCTTATGTTGCAAAGTGAATATTAGTTGGCTTGAAGTAAGAAAAGTTATAGTGCACGGTGTTGCTCTCTCAAGTGCAAATATGGTTAGCTCTAGAGGAAGGCCAGTTGGAGGATATAACTGCCTGCCCTAAAGGTAAAATTAGGGAAGAGGAAAAGAAATGTCTCATGTATCTATCATCTAGCAGCAGTAAGTGTTATGTGGAAAAAATAACTCTGCTAAGGGCAAGTAATTTGGCTAAATATATTGATTAGGAAACTTGGAAAGTAAGAGTGGAAAGAGACAAAAGAAAAAACCTGAATTGCCTTTAAAAAGAGAGCAAAGTGACTAAGGCTTTTAATTGAAAGGGAGAAATTGAAAGTGAGCTACTGACCCTAACACGGGCTTGGTGTCTTAAAAAATGATGGGAATAGGATTACAAAGGAACTGCAAATTCTAATAACAAGCAGGTTTGTCTCCTTCAGAAGAGTACACTCGGCGTTACATACTCGTCTGGTTTCAGGAGCTTGCTGGGACATCCTCCTTCTCTTGTTTTCTTTTCAACTTTTTAATTTTGTGGTCAAGGAATAAATACGAATCTTCTGCAAGTTTTCTTATTATGGATTGCTCAGATGTTCCCTTATGTGAGTGGTGCCAAACTGGAGGTGTTTCTGGTGAAAGGAGATGTACATTTTTGAGTAGCTTTTGTGTGTACCTACCTGGTTTTCTCTTTACCAAGATATTGCATCACTAAGGTTACTTCTAACATATGTTTTCTTTCTGTCATTGTGACAAATGTATCCTAACAGTTCTCCATTTCTCTGATTTGTGAAATTATCATTCTCCACTTCCTTGAGGGAGGAGCTTCTCTCTGGAAGAGATATCACTTTTTCAAAGAGGTATTTCTTATCATGACTCAGTTAATTGACTTTTCTTGCTTGCAGTTCGGTAGATTGCAATATTTTGCAATTACAAGCTGCTTTATATGACTTATTCCATATAGTATATTGAAAAATGTTTTATCACTTGTACAGAACCAGGTTATTAATTCAAAGGCAGGTGCACAGTTTATGCAAAGCAATTATATACTTTGAAATTGAGCACCTGAACGCAGCAAAACAAATGAGGTTGACACAGATTGTGGTAGAGTCAGTTTGAAGGAGTACATAGTCTCTTAGAGCAAAGTTTTTTAAAGTTCAAGACAAACAAACTTATGTGCTTAATTATGGAAATAATAAGGAAAATTACTTTTTGTGCTGGTTTTGTCTCGGATAGAGTTAATTTTCTTCATAGTAGCTGATGTGGGGTCATGTTTTGGATTTGTGCTGGAAAGTGTTGGTAACAGGGATGTTTTTGTTACTGCTGAGCAACACTTAAATGGTGTCAAGGCCTTTTCTGCTCCTCACATTAACCCATTAGTGAGTGTTGGGGAGACACAAGGAGCTGAGAGGGGGACACAGTCAAGACAGCTGTCCTCAACTCTCCAAATGGATGTCCAAGACAGTATGATGTCACGGTCAGCACAGAAAGCTGTGGGAAGAATAAGGGAGACAAGTTTAGAGTGATGGTATTTGTCTTCCCAAGTAACTTTTACATGTGCTGGAGCCCTGGAGATGGCTGAACACCTGCCTGCCAATGGGAAGTGAGGAATGGATTCCTTATCTTGCTCTGTTAGCATGTGCAGCTTTTGATTTACCTATTAAACCTACTTTTACTCTTTCAGTTCTGTCCTCCTTTTCATCAGTGGGAAGCAAGTAAGTGTCTGTGTGGGGCTGAGTGACTGGCTGGGGTTAAAACCATGACACGTGAAGTTAAGATTTCTGACCTTAGCAACTGCAATAACAAGGTGTATTTTCCTACACTGTGCAATTTGTGGATCTTGCATCTATGAATCTCAAGCCACTTGCAGAGGAGGTTGAGTTAGAGCACACTGCGCTCCAGCAATGCAAAAAGTACTCAGCATGTGCTAGCATGATTCTCTGCCTTCTAGGAAACAGCTTAGCTGTAGATGAAAAATAGCAGGGCATTTCTCGGGGGGGGGAACACAAATGTATAGTGAAGTTGATAATGCTGGCAAATAGATTTGCTCATGATGCTTATTGTTCTCATGTGCTCATGCTGCAAAAAGGGATGTAAACCTCATCTACTGGTATAGAAATACAGTAGGAAAAAGACCTTTAGATTCTACTGGTAATAAACAAACTTGAAAAGATCCCGAGTTTTGGCTTACCTGTGTAATAAATGCGGCTTCTGGGTTTGCCCCCCTATCTCTTCACTATCAAGAATAAAAACCTCGGGAATTGTTTTTCCTTCAGGACACACGACAAGCTAGTGCCATCTACAGGGCATGCCTCTCCCATGCACCTGGTACACGCACAAAAACACCCTTGGAATTGTTGCTGTTTATAATCCCAGTATTTCAGGCTCGTTGTTTTGAACTCCCAGAAAGTATATTTGTTAAATTGACTCCGTGGAGAATGCATGTAGCTGCAGGGTACAAAGCAAAATTACTGTACTGCTTGCATGGTGTCTGGATTATAGGTGTTGTGGAAGGTACTGAGGATTTAAGCCCTAAAGATATTTATGTATGTGCATTTTTGTCCCTCTGAAGTCCAGTGGGTTGTTCACGAGCAGAAAAGCTGATCCTCTATTCGATGGCTGTTTGTTGAGGCCTGAGATTGTTATGGGTTTCTCTGATCCACTACTTCCCCTCTGACCCCTAATATTGGAATCACATGATACAAAGTAGAATTCATATGCGCTGCTTGACTGTTAAACTTTGACTATGACCAACGTGTTTTATAATACCTCAAAGCTGACTGTAATATTGAATGCTTCTACAATTTCTATCATTCTTTTGGATGAACAGAAAGAGAGGATGCTAGAAGAGCAAGACTGCTTAAGTTGACATTAGCCTAAAGATTTTTAAACCATTAATATTACCCTTTCCAAGGCTTTTCATGTGTCCTCAGTTTTAGGGTACTTGCTTGCTCAAAGGATTTGATGGAAGATTTGAAGCCATTAACTCTATTTTGGACTTTGTTTCAGACTTAATTGAGTGTTAAGGGATGTTACAGGATAGTCATGCTTTAAGAAGTAATGTGTTAGAGATAATCCTCTCTGAAGAACTGTGTGGTTTGATGTACACTGCTGAATTAGGAAATGGTGACCTTTCATTAAACAAACTTATTTTTCAGGCTTTTTAACTTCTATAGACTTACTTTGGAAGTGGGATCAAGTATCAGCACACATTGGTTTTGGGCTTGTATCTCAAGTGCAAAACAACTTCTCGATTAGCTATTGATGATGTTGTTACAATAAATCAGAACAGGAGTTGTGCACGCTCTCCCAGTAGTGAAGGGGATGAGATATTGTGGGTATTGGTGTCTCAGTTCAAGAGAGCATTTAAATTCTTGTCAAGTGGCTTCTCAGGTGTGACTTGAGCAAAATGCTTTTTTGAATTGTGGCATGCATGAAAAATACTTTTCACAGCATAGGTAAAGCTACTGGAGTAGTATGCAAATCACTGTAAACATATGGCAATTAATATTTTATTGAAGGATGCCATCATGCCTTCCACAAAACCCTTATTTCACGGCAGTGCCACTGGAAAAAGAAACCAGACTTTAGCTCTGATTTTTCACCTCTCTATCTGCAAAGCTATCCTACCTTGTGTATTTGAATACTGCTATTCAGGGGAAGATAGCTAAATGTGAAAACATTTGAAGGTGTAAGGAATCATTGTGTGTGTCTTTGCATGCTGGACATCTCTAGGATTTAGTGATTGTAATCTACAGTGACAAGATGTGCTTGGTTTTAGTGGTGTCAAATGCCTGTTTCCAGCCTGAATTGTTCAGATTATGTTATTCTGAAAAGCTCATTACTCTGAGGCAGACTCACCCCCCTGATAAGACTGTCTTAGTGAAGTTGCACACTTGAAGGATAGAGAGTAAGTTGATAAAGTTGTATATTTGTCAGGAGATGATCAGGGACTCGGAATATGTTGGAGAAAGCAGTCACAAGATTAGAATTCTGATTAGGGAGCTGATGTTCTGTCTCCCCAGTCTTCCCTATGGCTCTTCAATTCTCTCACCACATGTGTAGCTGTGGAGCTTTTTCCTTCTGTTTTATAATGCTCCTATTTTTCTTTCCATTTATCTCTCACCCTCTTTTTCTGTGTTTTTTCTTCATTATAATGGTCAGTCTATCCCTGTTTTTTTTCCATCCTGAATAGCTCAGGAGTTGTCAGAGAAGTTAACTTGATATTGGAGATTTTCTTGACTGGATACCTTGACTAGAAATACTGTTGTCTTTAACCTCATAAGATTTTTACATTGTTTCATCACCAGTTACTTGAATCCCGAACCTTGCAAGATACAGGACTGTGGGAAGAAGCAGGTTTTTTTTCTGATTTCAGCATTTCTTAGGTGTGGTGGAAATAAAGAATCATTTTAGGGTAGCTCCAGTTTACATTCAACCAGTGACTTCCATCTTCTGGGATTTTTATGATTTTTCAGATCTATTAAATTAACTGAAATAATTGCTGAGACAAGTTTTGACCATTCAGTTCAACGCCTCCTCATCAGTTTGAAACTGGTAAAATCCTGAGCTCTTGAACAAAGCTGAAGCACACTTTACCCAGACAGTGGGGGACACATGACTAAGATTACACCAAAACCAACTCAAGATAGGGGGAGGCAAGGAGGGTTGAGGCCCTACAAAGCTACAGGAGAGAGGGATAGAGTTGTGTATGGTGGGAGATGAGAAGGAGAAGAAAGTTTACCTGACAGGTTGTCAAGTGGAGAAAGGAGAGATAGACTGGAAGGACAGAGAGGGAAGCTGAAGAAATGAAGACTTGGGAAGGGGTACGAGAAGAGGGTAGACATGTCTGAGGGAGGAGGCACTGTCTCCTGGGAGGAGATCCCTGTAAAATGGATTACCAAGTGCTGATCCAGCATGTTATACATGCTCTTAACTTCCAGCATATGAAGTCAATGCACTTAAAGTAAGTGCATTCCAATCAGAGGCAAAGTGTGCAACTCCATGTTTAATTTAGCCCTTATGTACATTTAACTCTTCAGCAGGACTTCTGTGAGAGATGTATTTTTAAAAGCTTGCAGAATCATGCATGTGTGTGTATGAGAGAATTCTTCCAAAGTCACTTAATTGCCAGCATAAATGCACAGAGTGTTTCTTTGTAGAGCTGTGTATTTGCCTTTTGTCTGATTATAATCATTCATTCGTTACTCTTTGTCCAGAATACCTGCTCTGTTTCACTTTGTGCTAGGATAATATGTGGTTTGATCCAAAGCCTACTGAAGCCAGTGGAAAGACTCATTACTTATGTAGCTTTTAGATCAGACAGGCCCAGATGAAAAAAGACAGCTTTTGAATATCTGCAGCAAGAGGCACATTATGCAGCTTTAATACTGGAGTGTCATAAAACTTCAAGAACTCACTTTTGGCCTTATTGTAGAGAGCTATTTTTATTACACCTCTATATGTTTGTACAAATGCAATTATTCTTTCTACTGTTAAAGGAAGAGGTCAGCACTCTTGAAAGTTAACAAGATCACTATGCTAATTAATCCTTCTGTTATTTCCATTTAGATTTATAAAGGGCTACATCTTTTTATTGCTACCACTACTGTTGCCTCCAGAGTAATTTTCAGGAAGTTATTCTGATGTGTTATTGAAATGCATATGAAAAAGGCCTACTCTGACAATAAATGTCATGCCAAGCTGACAGAATTGGATCTGGTTAAGTTTGCTCCCCAAACGTAAGACACTTCTTAAATGACATTTCCAGATCATTATTCTCAATCAAATGTGATGAGAGACTTTTCAAGATAGAGATTGGAAGCTAAACACTCAAGTCCAAGAACTTTTGAGCTTTTTCATCTTTTATCATCTTTCATCAAAATCCTGCCTTTAGTTAGTGGAATGAGCAGCAGTGGACACAGAGCTGGAAGTTGGGAATCGTTACTATGGCTCAGAGAACTCAGTAAGCCAAACACAAACTGGGAAGCATGCAACTGCATTTCTGCATCAGTATGCAGCTGCAAACATTGGTAAGTTGATTTCCAGAGATGCTGAACAGGGTATATTTTCCATCATTCTGGAAGAAAAAGTGTCTTGTGAACAAAGCACTCAAGGTTTGGAGCAGAGCTCTGAAAGAAGTAAAATCCAAGATCCCTTCCTATGCCACTGTGAAGAGTAGCTCTGTCACAGCTTGACACCAAACCCGAATTATGTTCAATAGTTTTCACAATGAAAACAAGTTTTTCTAATGTTTTTTTGACCTGGGACAACTTAAGCCAGTGGGGAATACAAAGGCTAAAAATGAGCAGAAATCTTGATTCTTTTTTTTTTTAATGTCGTATAATGAAGAAACAAAAACCAAAAACCCTTGCACTGGCGTTTGGGATGGGCACAAACTTTTTTTCAGGTCAGTTTCTAAGGGTCCTCTGAGATCAACAAAGTAACTTTGCTGTAATTAAAAGATGGTTTGGGAAATGAAATGGCTTTTGAGTCTCTCTCCAAATCCTGCATGCTAGTTGACACTATATAAGCTTTCAATTACTTGGGTATGTATAGGCCTCAAAAATCGGTGCTAAGTCTATTTCCTTTCTACTCATTCTTTTATACAGCTTCAGCAAAGGTAAAGCAGCTTTTCCCAAGAGCCTGGTATTACTCATTTTTGTTTCCTGGGGATAATTACTAGAACTGTTAAGAGTTAGCATGACCTGTGTGCTTTGCTGCAATTCAATTAGTGAGATGAAGAACAGACATTGCAGCAGGAACTCCAGTTGCTGTCTGCCTGCTTAATCGCGGTGACTTCCCGGTTCATGCATCAGCTGATGCCTTTGCTCTCCACCCCAATCTGAGCTGCTGCAGCAGTTTGTTGTAAACAAACTCAATTCAAGAAGTTTTACTTTAACCTCTGCCAAAGTCCAAGAGTTTGGAGAAGTTTCAGCCAGTTACTTTTCTACTTTCCAGCTCTTGCAGAATAATTTTCTAAGTGTCAGACAAATGCAGAGTATTTCAGTGTCTTGACTGTTGCAGTGGGAAAGACAGGTTGATGCTTGATCCCTGATGCTGGTCAGATTGTGTGGGTGTTTGTTGCCTGCATGTTTGAGGTATGGTATGGTTTCTCTTTAGCATATTCAGGACATGCATCTCAAGTCAATTACTGTCACTCTTTGATTCCTTGTTTATCTGTTTTTCTCTTCTGTTGTAAACATTACAGTATACCCCATCAAAATAGCAATTTACTTGGAGACAAACTGTTATCTCAACAACTTCCTTCCTAGAGAGCTGACGGCTGCTGTCTGCTGACTGTTCGATACTACCAAGTAACAGAGCTAACCTTTATTGTAGAGTCAGGATACCTATATTTGTAAACCATCTACAACAGGTAGCCCTGATGTTCGTTCTTTAATAGGATTTCATCATGTTTCTATGAGCAGCTGAAATAAATTGCTTTAAAAAAAAAAGTGCCATATCACATTAAATGGGGTTATGTGCAGTTATCTTCTGTCATGTGAAATAATTCACAGTCTCACAAAATGCAAGCTGGGAAGCCACCCCCAGGCATTTTAAGATTCTTTTCTTTTTTTCTTCCTAGCCTTGGAAATATTGGAAATAGCAATTTAAACAGAATCCATGGTCATGTACAACAGTAGTCTGGTACAGATTTATTCTCTCCTTAAGCCTGATCCTGCCGTCTTTATTAATGTAAGAAAAATCTGCTAACTTGGAAGAACTTTAATGAATTCTTCTCAAGCTGTTTGTTTGTGAGGATACCTCAACATTTTTTGGATTTTAACAGGTTCTGCCTGTGTGGGATATGAAATCTATTTTGGATAAGAAATTTAACTAAAACCTTTAGCAAATATCAGGACCGAAGAACTGGATTAGTTGAACTGATTAAGTAGCTTATAGGTTCACAAAGTTAGCATATGTCTTAATTTATTATGGACTGTTAGATATTCTATAACTGTCTCATTGAATTCTCAATACTATCTTCGACAGGACATTACATGTAAATGGTTTATATCTTGGAAAACTTCAAGTAGGCAAAAATGCAAGCATCTGGATCTCTTTGTACAGATGAATCTCTCTGCATTCTTGACCTCTGAAACCACAGAAAATACTCCAGGATAAGGGGTATGAAGTCTTTTTTTTCTGTCACCCACGAAAACAGCAGGTTTGGGACTTACTGATATTTTAATATACACCAGCCACTATAGTTTTAAAGCTGTATGTACCTGTGTACCAGTGTATCTATAAGTGCTAAGAAAGCTGTTATCGGTATTGCTTTAGGAGCTTAGGTCTGTTATGTAAAACACTGACAATCCTTAATGTCTCTTGGCTCAAACAGATATAAAGCCAATTAATGCATTAGTTCCAATAAGAATACTTTAGAGGTTAAAAACATAAAGTTTTATGCCCAAATTAAAAGGCATAGAAAGGTACCTACACTATTTTTGTACCTTATTGATCCATTATGGAATGGCAACAAAGTGCTGTGTTGCTATTCCAATGCTTGGACTGATAACTTCAACGGAAACAGAACCTTGAAATGTGATTTCAAATAAATCCTTCAAATGAGGATAAACCACTCAATACATGTGACTTAAGAGAATATAGTTCTTTTAATCTGTTTGACATCCACCTTTATTAACTAAACAGATAATTTCTACCTTGTTTAATGGAATATTAAAATATGACAGCTCTGCAGCAGTTAATGTGGCAACTGTGTGATATCCAAAGGGTAGGGTTAGTTTTCTTTTCCCCAAAGCCACCTTATAGAGAAAGAATACTTGGATAGTTCCCAGTCTAAGAAGTTGCTTTGAGTTTATCTGTAGGAGTTGAAGCTGATGTATCACAGTACTTCAGCAGTGCTCACATTCGCAAAAACAGACTGTCCTTCAGACATCTGAGGCCCATTTCAGAAGCATTTTGCCTTCCTGTTTCACCAGCAGAAATTACTGAAGGACACAAATCTATCTACTTTCCCTTGTACACAGAAAAAGCCTCCCAGGCAGAGGTTTCAGTTCAGCACATTCATTACCTTTTAATTGCTTCTAAATTGCGTTGTGACCTGCTGCATCAATAGCTGAATCTAACGGAAACCAGTTGAATCTGAGCATATGTGTTGTTAAAAGCTTAACTGGCAGTTGTTTTGCTACTGGACTGCACAAAGGACACTGCGTGAAGGACAATGTCATTTGGAGATGGTTTTCAATAACGTATCATTAACATTGTTTGGAGTTGCATTTAAATATCAGCTTGTTTATATGCCAGAAACGTTTCTTTTGGGCAATGTGCAGCACAGAACCTTGTTATATCACTGTCAGATGTGAATATGTATATATTTTACATCTCACTGACTAAATGTAAAAGATTCAATGTCAGCTGTGGCATGTAAGAACTTCCATGGAAAATATACTTGCATGCAAAGTCACAACTGAATAAAGCTTTTTATTTAAGATTCGAAGGCATGGTATAAAAATCACCCTTGGAGAAAAGATAAACTTGAATATGTTTTTGGCTGAGCCTCAGCAGGCAAGATGCCATAAAAGGTAAGCTATCATACCCACCACTGCAGCAGCAAAGGTATAAAAAATCATTGCTCCCCTGGAAGACTTATTCAAAGCTATTTTGCAATCACTTACAGAATGTAACCACACCATCCCAGCTACTAACAATTTCAGCCAGCTAGCGTGTTCATTGTTCCTTCGTTTTGCTCCTCCCCACCACCAAGAAAGGAAAATTACTATGAGCCTAAGCGTGGAGTTCACTCTGTATTGCCAGTGCACATTTCCTTCAGCATTTGAGTTTAGTAATGTGTGTGTATAGGGTGAGTGCACCTCTGGCTCCTTTATGACTTTTTGGAGGATGCTCTTTAACTGAACACTCTTTTAGCAAAAAAATACATACAATGAAGAGCACAATTTTTACATGACAGCTGCTTATGGAATTGCCCTGCTATGAGGATTTTATCTGTTGTAATAGCTTAACACCAGTGACTTTTGTCCACTACTAAGAGTTCATTTTCTAAGACTTTTTCTGCTTTAGAGCCAGGCACCATTTGGATTGCCCCACTGGATTGCACTGGTCTCTGCAATGTGAGACACTGGAGAGACACTCAAAAATGGTTTGACTTGTTCCTAGATGGTTCATCTGTTGGCTAATATACATACCATACATGTGTACAGATGTTTACAGATGTTTTGAGGCTGCTATTTGTTAAGCTCTTTCATCAGAACATACTTTTCCCAGGCACACTGGTAATGTTATAAATCCTGGATATCCTTGAACTGCAGCAGTTCAACTACTCCCAGGTTACTTTTTGCTCTTTCTTGGGTTATGAGACACCCCTGGAGGCAACCAAGTGCTGGAAGTGGCATTATGGAGTAAACTAGTAATGCTGAAAACGAGGAGAAATGGCAGCAGGTTTCTGTGCAGTGATTCTTGCTGGATAGAACTGCCAGAGACCATAAACTCAAATGGTTGCATGTTTACTGTAGGATGGATGGATGCCACATCCATATAGAGGTGAAGAGGTCATATTCCAGTTAAGCAACACTACGTCTCATATTGTGTTTTTAATTACATATACTCTTTTGAATGGATGTGCCATGTAGTGTACTGAGAGATAAGTACAGGTATTGTAGCTGCAGATTACTTTTGCCTTTTGCAGGACTACATTTACCTTGACTATTATTAAACCCAAATGTCTGCAAAGTGTTCAGGAAACATTGCAGACTAAAATGAAGTGTTTGGCTGGAGATCACGTAGGAGATAATTATTACCTTTTGTCTAGTTAGAGGCACTAACAGAATTATTAAACTAGCTAGTTTTCCATTACATATAAAGAAAAAATGCTTCCTACAAATCTGTAGCCACAGTTCTACAGTGATCAGACTACATCTTCATACCTTTCAATTCTGACCTTAAAAGCATAATATCTATCAAATAAATGACGTATTGCTTCAAAGTCACTTTCAAATTCATTGTAAGAATGAGTAAATAAACTATTCACAAGCACTAGTCTGGTTAAAGTGAAGTGTTACAAATATTATCTGTCTCTGTGTTTATCAACTGTTGCTCTTTCAAAATCATTTTATTTTTTGTTGCATTAAAAAAAAAAGAAGGCCATGTTTCTCATGCTCAGTGCCCAGAAAGCTCTCCTGGTACAAAAGTTCTCTTAGACTAGTGCATTTCAATAGGGTTCAATTGAGTATTTCAATGAAAGGTCTATCCCAGTTTTTCTCCCCATACAGTAGCTTTCAAAGGTTGACAGATGTGATCTACTGCAATGCTCCAAAACTGTCTGATTGAAATCAAAGATAAGTTTTTGCTTTCCTTGAGCTGAAAAAAAAGTTGACTGACCTTGCTAAATAAAAAGCTAAATTTGGAAGCTTTTTTTTAAAAATGAATACCAATATCTTAGTTTCAAAAGCTGGATGAGTCACTCCAGGCTCAGGCATTCACAGGGATTAGTCATTGCACTCCACTGTTCTCAGTAAGCACCATATGATGTCTGAAACAAGGACTCTGTTGAGTTCACTGTTGTACTCTGACTCTGCCTGCAGGAAGCCAGCTGGAGGCAAACAAGCTTGGACTTGAAGCCACATCTGACTGCCCTTCTTAAGCAGGAGGAAGTATGTGATTGTGTCTACCTCTTTGTATAAGCACACTCTTGGACTTACCAATTTTTTCCAGAGGCATGGAGGACTAGAGGGAAAGTTTACAAAGCAGAGTTCAGGCAAAATACTTGGGTATCAGTAATCAGGTGTGATTAGGCACAGCATAGCTTATCATTTGCAACCGTGATACCAAGTACTTTAGGAAAAAAGTGTTCAGACCTTCTGCTGTCCAGACACTTGTCAAATGCAAGAGAGACCATTTCCTTTAAGATTCCAAGTGTTATTTCTGTTATAGAACCATTTTCCACGTAACAAATCTTCTCAGTCATCATGCTTTGTCACTTAAGGCACTCTGGCTTCTTTTGTGACTGTTGCCACATGAATTGGACAAGCAGCTCATTATATATTAGGCATAAATGTGCATTGTAGCTCTTGTGCTAAGCCCTCTGCACTGCTCCTACTGTGTAAAAAAAAAAATAAATAAATAAAATTAAAAAAAGTGTGAATTTGCCCAGCAGACAGTGTCACTGACACAATTTCCTTGCTGTTGTGCATCTGACTTGTAGCTAACCTAAGTCTGGTTTGTCCTACTTCTTGGCAAATGGGCAGGAAAGAGCTGCCTTGCAAGAGGATGTGAAGTGGTGTCAGGTCCCCTCAGGCAAGGGCAGACCTCTAAGCTCTTTGGTAACAGATTTAAGTTGCACCAGGATTGGCACAATAGAGCTGCCTTGCTGACGCTTCAAATTTCTTCAGACTGGGACTCAGAGGTGCTTTTATTTAATGTGAGTTAGGCTTGGTTTTTTTTTTACCTTTTGACAATTAGAGAAGTGACATCCTTTTTTTCCAAGGTCACACACGAAGTTAGAGGGATCCTGGGAAGAGGACACAGGTGTCCTGGCTCTTATTTATATACATTGGCCTCAAAATATCTTTTCCTTCTTTGCCCCTTTTATCTCTTGATATTTATCTCTTGATTCCACACTGCTGGTGGGGGCTATTTTTCTGTACTGTACAGTCTGCTGAGTTTTGAAAACAGTGTTGTAGGTAATGAATGATATCAGTGTTCTTGTAAGTACTGTGTATACATAGTACAACCATATGAACACTGACAAGGTAGCTTTTAAGATTGCTGAATAAATCCTGAAGATGAAGTCCTAAGTGAAGTTTATATCTGCCCTATAGATATTAACCAAGCAAATAATAGCGATAAACTGCAACTTCTTCAAATAGTTTTAGTCTTAGTAGCATTCTGAATGTTTAATTTACCCCATAACCTGTTATCAGAAAATATTCATGGAGAAACTTAATATTTTAAACCAAACAGAAACCACTGATATTTTTCTTCCCAAGGTACTGCAATATCAGTGTCTTTTTAAAATCTGAAATGTAAGCAAGACAGTATGTAGATGAGTATTGCACAAGGAAATAAGCACACACCAATAAAATAACTTTATTATGGAATCCTTCCATCTTCAAATTTACATTCAGTAATACTGTTTATAACTTCAGCTGAAATGCTATTTAATGAAAATCTCATGCAGTTCGAGAATCAAGTGATGTGGTGTCAATGGTGTTTAGTGGGAAAAGGCATAAAATAATTGCATACCAAGCAAACAGGGAGAAAAAAATTAAACCAAAAGAGAACAGGAAGAAAATTCTGAATCATGGCCATCACAGAGTCAACTTCACTGCATAAGGTTCGTGTACATAGTAAACATTGCATGGTGTTCTGAGCCTACCTGAAAGTGTTCTACACAACCACCTCAGCCTTCTGTCCCAGCAGTGGCAAAGGGAGGTTGAATGTATGCAAGTGGCTGCAGTAGGCTCCTGGAATTGTGCAGAATGTAGGGCTCAAGATGCATCCTCTCTAGGCTTCTCAGTGCTATGTTCAGTTTCCTGTGCTCTCAAGAGTTCACTTGGAAAGGGAGGTTTTCTGGAACATAGTGGAATATAATTACTCACGTTTCCTTTACAGGTGTAGCTCATGCAGCAGGATTATGTTATGTTACCCTATGCAATCTCCTAACCCCACAAAACCATGTCAGAAAATAGAAAGCTCGGAAGATCAAATGACTTGCCACTGTAGGGGAGCATTTGAGTCTGTTCTCATCTAGTACCTGGATGAGGATAAAAAAAAAAAAATTCTCAATTTACGTTTACACATCTAAGGATGATCCAGGGGATTTTCAATAATAAATGCTCTGGAGTCCATAACTGTCACTAAGGGATTCATAGAACCAAATGAGATTTCCTGCAGTACTCTATATATGGTTGGCTGTTATGTTATTCTGTTTCTTGGGAGTTGTCTCCTGGCTCCAAACTTATTTACTCTTTTTTTTTTTTTTTTACTTTAAACCTGCATTGGTCCTAACTCCTCTAGTCTTTGGGACCATTACTTGTGTTTCTTCCAGAAAGAGTATCAAACCATTGCAGCTGCACAGCCTCAGCTGCTAACACCATAATACAGCTGGATATAGCTGGATAGGTCCAGCAGCTTGAGTCTGAGTGCAGCCAGCTTTGCCTGCCCACCTGTCCAGCGTGCATCCTAATGCATCAGAACACATATTTGCTAATTGCTTTCATAGCTTATTCGCTCACTGCCTATACCAATCATTTTTCTTCCTGTGCTCCAGGCTGTGTTCCCTGATTTCACATGTCTTGCTGTGTAACCTTGCAAAGGGCATGAACGTTGTGAATTTTGAAATTAGATTTGAAATTAGTTTTCTTTGTGAGTTTTCTTTTTCACCCTCACTATAGTCTTGCAAAAGAATCACCTTTGGGCTTTTACTAAAATAGTTTGGCTTCTAAAGTTTTGGCAATAAATTGTACATTCTAATGTTGCTTCTTTATGGTTGCAACAATTGTTTGTGAATATGAAAACAATTTGTTTGTTAGAGTTAAAGGGATGAAGAACAGTTTGGCTTGCACACCAGCACAATTTGATTATCTCGCCTGTTAAAAATCCCCATGTTCCACTTGAATATGTATTTCTGGGAAAGTAAGAGGTTGTTGAAGAGTTAGAAATTACTTTCTGGGCTGTGGGAGAGTGCAGCTGGCAGAGAGCCCTGGACAGTAGTATCTACTCAGTAGTTTCATCTATTGAATTTTTAGGCGATTACACTTATTTTGTCTGAGAGCTGTCTAGATTCTTTCTGTGGGCAATTGACAGCCAACATTTTACCAACTAAGACAAGTGAGATTATTTATTGTTTAGGTACATGCTTTCTTTCTGTTCATACAATATTGTGAGAGCCTAAATAGCTAGTGTGTGCTGTATGCATACACTTAAGTAGCTACAGAGAGGCGAGACAAACCCCATTTCTGGAAACAAAGGCTGTGTCTGAGAAGGAACTCCTAAATGCATTTGAGAGAAATAACTCATGGAATAAGAATATACTAACAGATTACTTTCATTATTATTTTACCTTTTTTTCCCCTTTTTGCTATAAAACTCTTTAGTTTAGAAAAGTCCTGTCTGAGAGATTAGTGAAAACAAATCCTTGAAAGAAGTTGTGAAATAATTAGTTAAAATTAACCTCCAAGTAGAATAAATGGAGATTTCATTGCTTAGATGCTTACATTGAGCTTAGACAAAGCTTTGTGAAGACTTGCACTGTCAACTGGGCTGGAAGTGTAGCTTCAAATCCTTATCAGCCAATCAGATAGTGTTTATTTTGCCTAAATTAATGTCTCAAAAAAAATCAAAGAACAGTGTGTAGAGAGAATGAAGGACAGAGAATATATTAGTTGGTCCTCATATTGTTTTATTAATATTGTAGCTATTAAATTTTTACACAGACAAGATAGTGCTTTATATTTTAGGCAGTTAAGCTTTTTAATTTTAGAATTGGTTGGGAATTTTATTGTCTAATAAAATTTTGTCTAGCTCCATATTTGCTGAGAGTTAGGATCCAAATAGAAAAAGGTCATCAAAACTTAAGTAATTCAAGCCTATCATCTTGTGCTTATAACCCCATAACACCTCAGAAAAGAAACTCATTATTGATTGTGCCTGGGGCTCAGGATAAAGTATGTCTCTGTAGTTAATTGTACCCCACGGTACTGCATCATTTCTGCTGTGGCAAGCTCAATTTAGTTTTGTGAAAGTATTACCCGGTACGATTTGCAGATGGGTCTAATAGACACCCATTAATTAGGTGACCACGGGAAATGTGGAGCTGTCTGGTTGGGAAATGGGACTTTGTAATGAATGTTTAGATGTGCCAGTATTAATGGCTTCTCAGCATTTGTTGACATGTACCAGGGAAAGTAAATCAAAGATCTATTTAAATAGGTGCAGCTGGACTCTTGTTTTGCATCACCCGGGTTAAAAGTGGCCAGTTCAGGATTAGATCCTAATCTGCTTCAAGTCATTGTAGCATTAGGCTTATGGAAGCTTTGAGTCTGAGGCTTACTTATTTATGTCTAGTCATGTACCAGTAGTAGAATGAAGAATAAAAACAGTGTTTGAAAATAGCAAGGGCTTGTCAGCCGGTATCTTGCTTATTGTACCAATAACCTTATTTACATAGTAGTACATAGTTGCCTGGATGGTCTCAGCCTGTACCCTCTTGGAAAGAGGCAGGATGCACAGTGTTTTGTAGGAACATCTATGCTTCCAGTCCGACAGCACTTACTCATCATGGGAATTGCTGCATTTAAGAATCATTTTGGCAACAAATCCTGATTTCTATTGTTCTTCCTGCAAAGTGTATCACACACCAGAGCTGTGTTAAAGTAGTGCTGTAACCTCTTTGAATCTACAACCTCCAAGGAGATGCCAAAAATCTCATTATTAAAGTACCCTAAGAACATAGTGTACCAATCAGCTGTCCCTTAACTGCATGCTACTTTTATAAAGTGCCATTAATGTGACCTTGTCCTTCTAGACGTGTCTCTCCTCACAGCTGCCTCTTGCCTGTGAGTTCTTTTTTAGCAAGACAGAGAAGTTTTGGACTGATAGTATAAACCCTGTAATATGAGTTTCTGTAGTTGTTTATTTCTTGATGTCTATATTGTGGCACTGTACAAATAGTGGAAAGCAATTCAAAAGGCTCCTGGTCCCCAGGTCAATGTTCCCAAAGTAGCTGTTGGCTTTCGGTGTTTAAAGTTTCTTTTGAGAAATGATTGTGGAAGAAGTCCCTGAAACAAACTGTAGAATATGGTGGTCTGCAGAACATAATGAAGGGGCATGTAGAGAAATACAACAATGAAAACATCAGAGCACTTTCATAACTGGAAGCTTATAAATGGAGTCTTTAATTTCAGTGACTTTTTAAAAAGTAGCTAAGTGGATTAGAGCAAAACAGATTCATCTTTTTTTCAAAGCAGAGACTTCAAAGCAGCTCACAAACAGAAACTGAGTTTTTAATGCACTTAAAACCACTTGCACAAGATCTTCCTTTTAGGGAAAAAGAGTCATCAAAATACACTTTAAACTTACTGGAATAAAGGTATCTCTCTTTAACATGGGAATGCAAATGGGTTTTTAGAGACAATTACATCAGATACCTATTGATCACTCAGTATGCCCATGGCAGGATTGCAGAAATTCCTGTTGACTTCTGGAGACTGAGCACAGTGCCTGCTTGCTATACACCCCTGTGTCTACCTGGGATCTTCTCCAGCATTTCTCTCTAATGCGTAGAATCCAATGGGGAATGCATCTGCTTAGGAAAAAGTCTGATGATGTTCACTGAGGTGACATCTTGATCAATGGGATTTGGAAATATGTGGTTGATTGTTCAAGACTTACAACCTTCATAGTGTTATGCAATACTCAGCTAGAAGTGCAAAATGTTCATTAATAAGTCAGACTCTGGTTAAGAAATTGCCATTTTTTTAAATTTAGCAGAATTATTAAGTACTTAGCCAATAAAATGCATGATCTATATTAACAAGCTGGTGACACCTTTAGTGAACACTTCTGACTAAAGGGTGGCTGGTTTTGATGGTGCCTCAGGGGATAGAAGGAGGCTTTTTACATTTCTGTGAGAAAACAGAAGAATTGAGGAGTAGAGCAATTGTGCCAACACACTGGTCGGTAATGGCACACTCTGTTGCAAGCTTCTTCTTATTGTTACATTCTATTAAATATGAGTAAGCATTACAATTATAGTTATATTAACAAAGCAACATTTAGCTGTGTCAGGAAGGTAGGTACAGTGCGGACCTTTTAACTGAAAATACAAAATACAGTAAATGAGTGAATAAAGACACTGTCTGTTGAAAAAGCAGGACAAATAAGAGATAATCCACTGCACTGGAAAAAAAATATTCTGGTTTTATCATCATCACTTCATAACATAATTATATATTGTGCTTAGTGGAACTTCCCAGTGCTGGAGACTTATTGCTGTAGTCATTGTTATACTTGTCTCCATAGTACTTCAGCTGCTTTGCATATTGAAGGAGGATTTATAGTTGGCTGACAAATGTGAATACATTATTTGAATGTATATATTGACAAATCTGGAAAGAATTGTACTGTGCAGATGAAATGTGTAGCATCAGCAACTGTAAGTGACAAATGCGCATGTTTTTACTATTAGTGAATGTTTCTGAAAAGAATTTTCAGGTGGTGTCACAGATATTTAAATTGTCACACTGCATCTGCATAGGAACACAGGGCTACTCACTGACAGGCTGAACCTGAGTTTTCTGTCTGAGGAAGTATCTTGCTCACTATTACTTTGTTTGCTATCTCAGCTATTTAAACCATCCTGTTTAACTAGTACTTCTCTAGCCGGGACAATGTGGAGTTCCTCTGTCACGCAAAAGGTATATATTTCTTTGGTTTCCATAATTCTAAATGCTGTTTTGAATTTCTTTCTACCCAGTTAAAATTCAGAGAGGAAACTCAGCCCTAGAAAGTAGATGCGAGTCCACTGCAGTAGAGAGTGGCACTAAGTTTAGGATTTTTTTCATCAAAATGAATAGGTTGATATCTTCAAGGTGATTTCAAGGGTCACAGCAGGCTTCTAGAAATCTTTCAGCTGTCTAAAAGATCTGTTTTCTAACTTGCCACCAGTATGTATGGATTCATTAATCTGGAAGATGCCAAATTTTCAATATGCTGTGCTCTTTGAACCTGCTGACCTTATAGTCATAATATACACAAAAAGCAAAAGCACTTTGCTTGTAATGTACTACCAAAAGCCAGAGGGAAAAGGGTATATTTCATAGAAAAACATTAATTCTAGCTGGGCAGGTTGTCAGTGGCTTGAATGGTTTCTGGGAACCCTTAGAAATGGTCCCCTACACAAATTGGTCTCTGAGCTCCTATCTGCTCCTAGATATTTCTCCACCAAGCCTCAGATGTGCAGCAGTATTAGTAATTGTGATTACTTATTACAAGTATGGTGTAGTTAATTCAGATTCCACTGTTGCTTTCAGATAAAGATGCTTAGTCCTTTTCTCCAAGTGCTAATCTTATCATAATGGCAGTTTTACAAGAAAGAAAAAAAGTTAAGAGAAGCCTAAACCTATTTGACTCTCTGACACACAGCCACATTCACCGAGAATATTACAAGAGGCATAATAACAGTTAATACCAGTGGGAGCAGAGAATTCGTGGCAGATAGCATCCTAGTGTAATTCTTCCTTGGTTTTTAAAATGTATACAAATCATTTTCAGCAAGTGTTGTGATGAGCTGAAGTAGGAAGCAATTAGACAACTTCTTTTCTCTTTTCGACTTACACTGCAATATTTTATTTCTCAGGTGGTACTTTGCTATAGAGAAATATGATTGACTCTATGCCTTACTAATTGACTGCTTCTTCTATTTTGTACTGGAATTAGCCAAAGTTTGTTTTCCATATTCTACATTCTCTTGGTAACAAGATGATAGAAGACCTGAGGGGCAAAAAATAAGTTTCAACAAAACAAAAAAAAAAAAAAAAAAAAAAAAAGGAAAAAAAAAAAACCACAACAAAATCCAAACAAACAACAAACCTGGGATTGTAACAGCAGTAATCTCTGTAGGTTTGGGGTTCTTTTTTCTGAGTATATTTTGGGGGATTTTTTTTTTAATATTGCAGTAATGGTAACGGAAAGTCTTCTTTCTATTCTTCTAAGAACACCACTTTGGAATACGCCCTCATATAAGAGTCAGTAAATCACAATGAACTTACATTGCTTCTTCTATTAATGGCTCTGGTTGCAGTTCTGCAATGTGGTCTCATGAGCTGTGATCTTGTTGCTTCACAGTAGATTTTCCAGCTAAAGTAAAACAGCGTGGCTGGTTGAATTTTAGCTGGGCTTCCCAGAGTACCATTGTTCTTTTGAGTCATAAGACATACAAGTTTTCAGTTAGTAAGCAACAAATTCCAGCGCAGAAGTCCTGCTTGGAGGTACTTTGGTTACATTTAAGTGCTGATTTCCAGAAAGATGCAAGAAAACGTCAGTAGGAGCATCTCTGAGGAGTATGTGATTTGACTTTAAATATCAAAATTGTTAAGCTTTCCATTCCCTAAATAAGATTCTTTTCAAAATCAGGACCTTACTAAATTCACAGAAATAAATTCAGGAGCTAAGCTGTATTTGAGCAGCCCTTATCCTGAAAAAGAGATTTTTTTTTTCAGAAGTGATTTGTATGAGAAACCTATTAAAGAGGAGCCTAAGCAGTTTATCTGATTGTGACTAATGCAGAATAAACAAGCAAAGGTGGTATTGAAAGTGCTACTGTGCCTGAACAGGAGGAGGAAAAGGACCTTACACCAACTCATGTGCAGCTAATTCTGTAGGCATGCTTTGTTATTCACAGCTGCCTGAAAAATATAAGGAAATAGAAATAAACTTGATGCAATTTTCATGCTGCTGGCATATGATACTTTTTTAGACAGCATGTAGAGGAAAGCTGGAATGTACTTTTCAGTTTCTGAATGTCATGACTACTGCAGATAGTCAGGAGCTGGATTCTTATTCCTGTAAGCGCCTGTGCGTAGGTGAAATCTAGTACTTACTTTATTGCCAAACCAGTGCATGTCTGGGTTAGGACTGATTTCAGAGCAGGAGCACAGAGCCTAGAGATAGATCATACACTAGGGAAATATAGCAAAAAGTGCTTGAAAGTGTGATTGTTAAAGTCAAGTATTACTGGGTAAGGGTTCTGTGTTGGGGAGGGTATAAGAATGTGTATTAGAGAATACAGTTGGTAGGACTGGAGAGCCATACCTGATTTATATACATGTCATCTGGTATAGGGCTAGTACCTGTAGCTGCTACCACCAATATATGTACTGAGCACCACCACTTCTTCCCCTAACATCAGCCATGGCTGACCTTTACCAATAGTCAAGAAAAGCAGGTTTGGGAATTCCTGAAACAAACAATATCCAACCACGTGAGTGCTTAACTACGCACCACCCCCCCAAAAAAAAGAAAGAAAAAAAACAAACTAAATACAGTAGATACTTTATTTGATGCACTCCAGAAATCCTTGTGCCTCCTTAAGTTCATGCTGTTTAAAGAGTATTTTTTCCATGTTTGTAGCTTTCTTTTTGAGTTCCTGTTTTTTCTCTGATCTTTTTGGTTCAAATTTGCCTATATGCCTACTCCTGTGCGTGGAATTAGTGACTTGGGAAGTGCTTCTTTTCATTCTGTGTTAGTTCTTGCTGTTATTGCCACGTAGCTCACTATCTTCAATATTAACATCTATTATTTTCTCCATAAAGAAGCTTAATTATTTTGTTTCAGGCTCTTTATTTAGCCTGAATGATGATCATACTAACTAAGCTACAACTTCAAGGTCTGTGATTGCCTGTAGATCAAAGACACTTATGATGCCAGCCACTAGCGCTGTTCAGGAGAGGAGCCTATTTAGTTAGCTGTGTATTAATGCTCCTTAGCTGTGGATATGAAGGAAACCAGAGGATGAGGTATTGCTCAGCAGAACCCCCTAGTATGCCACAAACTATGGTGTCTGAGTGTCATTCGTCTACATTAGGTGGGCTGACTTTCTGCCTTTGTGTGTTCCAATTTCATACTGCTCCTACAGATATACAAGAGTAGCTGCTGTGTCATTTGAGGTAACTCATCAAAATCAGGAAGTGCAGTCTCTTTATTTCAGTGGAAGGTGTGTGCAAATATTCTAAATGGGGCTTCAAGAAAGAGAAACAGCATAATGAGAAAGTGACTCCTTCCTGTTGTGATAATGGATGCTTTATGTTCCTGATAGACATCTGCTAACTTGTAACCAGCACATATATTTTGGAAATAGGAACTAATCTACATTTTGCTTGTATGGAGCAGTACCTTATATCTAGAGAAGCAGTGCACATACATATTTACTTCTGTGTAAGGATGTAGCTAAAGGACTGAAATTCCAACACTGATCTCAGAAATGATACTACAGAAGTTTTTTCTCTAATCTGCAGCATAAATGGGTTAGCTGATTCAAAACAAATCATTAAATCCTTTCAGGTTTGCATGGCCTGGTTATTTTTATTCTCCTCCTTCCTTTCTTCCATCTGTCTATGACCCTATTGATTTTCCCAGTATCCTCTGTTTTTGCTGTTCATGCAGTATATCAGTTTCCTTTTTATTACAGGGATTCTTTTTCCACCTGATCTTTGGAGGACATTTATGTAAACTGAAACAAAGATTAGTTATAATGATGATGTAAGCAGGGAGATAAAACTGCATTGATCCACCATTGACTACAGCCAGGAGGAATAAATCACACTCTAGAAAAAGAGATGGGGTCAATAGTTCTGAACCTCTTGCTTATTTGTTATAATTTTCATACATTAAAGTCTAAATTTTTCCTCATGTTCCTATTTCAGTGATCAGAAATGATCTTGACAGAATTAAAAGAATATTGGTATAGGCTTGTTGAACCTTTTTAGAGGGATACTTTGCATAGTATAGTATGCAGACTGAGGTAGTTAGCCCTCTGAGTAGCCTGTGGCAGCTGTATCCAACCACTTAAAGAGAAATGATGGATCCGGTTCTGCATAGCTAAAATAGCATTATAGTTACATGGGCACAGAATTAAAGCAACTCGTTCTTGTGAGGCCTGTGTCCAGATTCATTTTAAAGTTAGCTAGCAAGCTCTGGTCTTTGAAGAACAAGGCAGGTAGGAGTTCAAATTCAAATGGATGCAACAAATCATAGCTCTGAAAAGAAAAACTGTATTTGATATGTTAACTCTTACAAAGACTAGACAGAAATTGAACCTAGTAGTGTAAATCCAGAAAATCAAGCTGTAAATAATATTTGTGGTGCTTCTTGAAAGTCTCCTTGCTTAACTGGAAGATATCTTTTGTGCTGTTTTCTCAGACTTTTTTCTTCCCATGCAACTATTACATGAAGGGAGTGTTCTCATTTGGATGTTCCTGTTATCCTAAGAGTAAAAGCTTGGAATATCACTCTGAATGTGCAAACGACTTATATTTGTAAGTGCAGGTCTTCTGTATTTTCAAACCACACTTTTCTTAGCACTTAAGTTGACTTTTTAAAGACAGAAATCACTGGCCTTTTCTCTTTTTAGTATTTTGGTGGAACTTAGGCAGAACTGCTTATTTCTAAGCAAGGATTTTTTTGCTGATCTTGAGATTTGATGGTTCAGTCTAGTGTGCTGTATAGCTTGTGGCAAACTCTGTCCTAAGACATGATGTTGTTGAGGACAGTGCTCTAGTGATGGAGACAATCCTGTGTCCCAGCAAAGCAAAACAGTATAAATGAGTTTTAAAAGCATTTGACAAATTGGTGTGGGATGGTTAGTTATTAATGCTGTTGCTTAGATAGAAATTGATAGTGACTAAATTGCTTCTTGGAAGCTAGAATTTTATTTTAGACTAGAATTTTCTAACACATCTTATAACCATTCTGTTAGTATCAGCTGCTAGTCCCTTCTGGCACAGTGCTGAAGTAGTGTCTGGTACTGTATGGCTATTTGCCTCTCTCTTCTGTCTTTTGTTTCAGGATCTAGGATTTACTAATTTTTAAGTTTGTATAACTACAGCTAGGAAGGAAACAGCTTTGACAATTACCAGAACTTTAAAAAGCTCTGGCAGAACTTCTTAAAGTTGTCAGCGTTCTTGCTCAGCAATGGGGATTTGTTAAAATCGAGTTTTTGTTACAGGAATGGTGTATTACTTTTGATAGGGATAGAGTTTTAAATCCTCAATCTACACAGAGAGTAGCTGTGAACCTGCATCTCACATAGCCATGCAGAATGCCTCAGGGGCTTTTCTTCTTTCATGCTTCAGCTCTACTTGAAATAGTCCTGAGTTCATCCTGCTGGGATATGAGAAAACTTTGTGAGACTAGGAGAGAATTTCATGTCCAGACTTTCTTTATTATAGTCATTAGATACTTGCTAATTTGTTTTACACCTTGCTGAACAATCTTCCTCCAATGAGTGTAAGGAAGATAAAGCTGAAATTTAACTTCTTCATGTGATTTTTCAGGATTTACCAAACAAGACTGTAAATGTAAATGTTTAGAGTGAATATTCATTCACAGACTGTGTTGAAAGGATGTGTCTGAAAAATACTTCTCAAAATGGACATGGAGAGTTGTGACAAATATCACATTGCTGCAGAAAAGTTTAATTGCACTATTGTGCTTAAGGCCTATATTTTTGGAGGATCTAACAGCATAATCTAACCCAAAGTTTCCTGTGTTCTTGACTTGTGTAACTGAATACTTTGGTCCTGTAAGAACTTTCTTTGCAAAATGTTTAATTAGATGAATGGAGTTATTGTTCCAGCTGGGATTTTTCCTGAGAGAAACCTAAAGGGTTTAAATAAGTGCTTGGAGAGGTTTTAGACCTGCAGGGTTTTTAGCTGGCCTCCTCCTCACTGCAGGGACATGTTACATTTCCAGAGTGTATCTGAAGCTGTTGCATGTGCTCCTATGTTAAGATATTGCATCATAATGTAACAAAAAAACCCAAAACACCAAAATACCCCCCCACATCTTTGGATGGCAAACTCCTACTCTTTTTCTTCATCAATGAAAGAAATAATTAAATATTTCCTTTTTTCTTTTTTTTTCTGGTGAGTCACTTTCACCTAGTTTTGTCTTCTCCTTTCTAGAACTTTTTTCTTTCTGAAATAGCTGTTTCAGAGCGATATTTTTGCAAATGTGGTTCTCTTGGAAAGAGTGTTGCTTTGCAAGTAGCTCTTGGGAATTATTTTTCCTCTTTTTTCAGCTCAGGAAATCAGTGGCTGTTGAAAGATAGTTTGAGATCTTCTGTACTTGAATCTTTCTTCCTCTGTTGTAGTAACAATATCATTTTTAGAGTGGTGCTAAAATCCTCCTCCAGTCAGTTGACACAAGAACAGATCATTCTGTTGAAAACTTGGGCACCTTGAAGTGCTTTTCTTAGAAGGTGCTTTACTTTCTCATTGCATGAACTTTGACTTTGGTCATCTTACCCAACTTGTCTCTGATAGTGAATTCTCCTTGAGAGAAGTCATTTTTGTTCCCTTTCTGAGGAAAAAGAATAAGGCTTTCTTGTGACTCTTTTATGAAATGCAGAAAATATTTAAATGCATCTATCCAACTCTCAAACTGGCTTTGTGTTTAATATTTGGGACATCAGTACGATATATGCTGGTTCTTAGGAGACTGATTTAATTTCATTAACACGTAAACTAGCCACTTGTATTGTGAATTTTCTTTATGGTACTTTATTCAACAAAGTTATAGCATTTTCTCTCTTTACAAGATATCAAATCTTTGTTCATTCATCTTATGTTGGGGTTGGACTAGATAATCTCTAAAGGTCCCTTCCAACCCCTGCCATTCTGTGATGTTCTCAATAATGGTTGTATTTTGAATACGTGCTGTAAAATCACATCGTGTATATATAACACAGGCAAACTATTTATGGAAGGCAGTAGCATAGTAATTAATAAGGCAAAGTTTCCTGCTGTAGCATGCTGAGCATACTACCTACAGTCTAAATGAAATGCATCCAATTTCTTTTCTGATTGAAGATGTGAATGAGCTTGACTTTGTTTTGTATACTTAATTTTAAATATACATTTTTCTTTGTTTGTTTTGTATCTTACCATGAGAAACTATGTTTGCAGCTATGAATTTTTCATAATAATTCATGGGAATCTCTCCAAATGATTTGGGATCAGTAGCAGAAGATATTAAAGAAGGCTATACCTAAAAGATTCTTTGACTATAAATAAGGCTTTTAAAAATATAACAAACCAGATCAGTCATTCAAGTATTTTTTTGTTACTGTAATTCTATTTAGCAAAATAGAAAATGTTGCTCAGTAAAGATCACTTCAATAGCTATGGATATCTAAGTTCTCCTAGCTCTAATTCAAACAACTAATCGTTTTCCATAACATTTAAAAGCCGAGAATTTGTTACAGGGAGCCAAAGGAAATAAGAATTGCTAGTAAATAACATTAGAAACAGCTTTGTGTGATCACACTTCAGTGGTTTTCATTAGGTAAACAGCACAATGATTTCAAATTGAACTACTTAGTCATTAAAGAAACGTGACCTATACAATGTAATTCTAATTAAAATCCAGTGTCTGTTCCATGGAATTTATTGCTCCCTTTGTAAGCTTTTTTGCTTTCAAAGCTAATTAGAGTCATACAAAGTGAATGTGTTTTCATTTTTGGGACCCCGTATACATAAACTTGTGGTACTTAATGCCTGTTCCATCCTCACGTCTTGTCTAATTTATCCTTAAGAAGTTAGCATGCTTTGTGGCCTTCCATCGTCCTTTCACTGTAATTTTACCCTCTTTTTCATTTGTGACACTTTAGTTGTGCTGCCCTCAGAAAGTTCAACTCAAATGTGTCTGGGTTTTTTAGGGGATGTGGTGGTTGGACTGTTGATTGATTGTGAGCTGGTTTCTTTTATGGTTTTTTTGGTTTTTTTTGTAATGTGGGTATGTTAGTAAAATATTTTTTGTTCTACCATAAACCATTTGAGATAACAGGTGCTTTTGAATGGTATAATAACAGCTGATCTTGTTCTTGATGTGTTTACTCTGGAGTTTACTAACTGGATTAAAAAGATATCTTAACGTTCTGTAAGATGCTACTGCAGTAATGGCATGTTTTCAGAAATCTCGACAGGCTAATGTTTGACAAACTTGTCTAACCAGAGGCATGATAATATTTAAAAGCTTTAAGGGAAAGGTTTAACATAAAAATGAAAAAGAATGGATATGTTGTGTTATCCGTGGCAAGTGAGGGCAGTTTGCAAATGCATATGTGGAGTACAAGGCTTAAAAACGAGTAAGCATATTTTAGAATTTAGTTTAGAGAAAGGAGAAGCAGTTTCCCTGAAAAGAAATCTCTGATATCTATCGTTTTACTTTTATAAAGCTAAACCTTTTGGTAATGTGACAACCAGATTTTAAGATTTGCTTCTTTGGAGAAACTTCTAGAGCTTACTAACAATGTACTTGCTTATTTCATTGATTTTAGTATATACATAACATTTTCTTCATGGAAGCTTCTTTTTTTATATATATATCTCCATCACAGTCACCACTGGAGGCAGACATTTCTGGAGACTTGCAGTTCTCATTTGAATCCTTGAGGACACTCGAAATAAAGCTTTCTTCCTTCATGTGCATCCTGGTTCATATCCCTCCAGAGCAGAAGCTCTGTTTCAGCTGTTTGTGTGGATTTAGCATCCTTCCTTTGAATTATTCACTTGCGGGAGAAGAAAACAAAAAAAAATGGAGAGAAAATACATTAGGAATTTGGTTTGGGAGTTTAGGGCAAGATTTTGAGATTAAAAATTATAGATGCCACATAGAATTTAGAGAATGAAGTTGAGTCTTGACTATGTGAGATGTCAGTGAGATGCTTTTGGCATTTTCTGGAATAGTCAGAGAAAGAAAAGATAAAAGCCTCTGATTTCTTTAGCAGAATTAACAGATGAAGCAGTATCAGGGAGGGAGGAAGCGTAAAAGAAACAACAAAAAATGCAGAAGGGGATTTCTAGTTCTCAGTCTCTTCATGTAGTTTATTGTCGGTCACTTGGGTATTCTAATCCTAGAGCATTTTTGCACCACATATGAAAGATGAATGTATGATACTATAGCATCTGATAGACCAGTGTTTGCTTCTAACTTTTAGTAACTTTTATTCCTTCTTTCTCCAAGACTGATTCCTCTCATTTGTTAAAACATTCTCTGCTTAAGATTTAGCAGGGCATTTAACAATGCTGCCAGCCTAAAAGGGAAAAAGTAAAAGCAGGAAAATGGTTGGGATGAAAATGCCCTTGGCAATTATAGTTAATTTTAAGCAGGGTGATAGAGTATGACAAAACTTTGCAGTTTGTATACTTCATGTCAATCTGAGTCAGGAGAAGTTAAACTTACTTTATAAAGCTTTTTTAAACAATGTGATACAAAGACTTCTGTAAATAGATATATTTATAGAATGAGTCTTCTTGTGTCCAGGAGGTAAATATTTATCTCTTTTTTTTAAGCAGGTAATTTTTTGTCATTTCCATTTTAATTTTAGAGGATAGTAATTAAAATAAATCAACATTTCTTCACACAGCTAGTTAAGCCCAGGTTCACTTCTGCCTAAACATAACTGAAGGCATTTTTTTCCAATGCTTGACATGCACGTGCTTTTCAGCAAAACCAGAAAATTACTTGAACACAAAACGCTAATATATGTCATATCCCCTCAAACCTTTGATACCCGGATTCACCACTTGTGGTTATTTTTAATCACATTGGAGATAAATTGCAGTAGTGCCATAGTTTTGTTCTAAGCATTACAGCCTTGAAGTTGTGACTAAGGTGTTCATATGCTTTTGAGGCACATGAATTCTGAATTTCTCATTCTCATTTGTCATTGTAGCAGCTGGTATAAAACTCTAGTTTCATATTTCTGGTGTTGTTTTTGCTTCCCTGGAAAGGGAAACAATTAGTATTTTCTGGAAATGCAATTTTATTGGGTTTCGCCTCTAGCAAGTGTGTGGTAGTGACAAGCATATAGATTTGGCTTAGAATTTAATTTCCAGTGCTCATTTCACTAGTTCTGTAAGCAAGTCTTACTGTATGAAATTATAAGTTCAAATTCTTTCTGGTGCAGTTGTATTTATTAACACAATTCCATTTTCTGTCTTTCCCTTATGCTATTTTTTGTGTGTTAGATCAACATTGTGTTTGGGTTTGTGTCAAACCGTATCAGAATGTAATTACAATTTAAAATGTAGTCCAATTTTGCATGCTGCTTTTCTTTCCTTTTAAGTGAACAATACAATATATTCAAGATGGATTAAAATGAATGATATGCTGCTTTTTAGGCTTTTTTTTGTCATAGAGCCAGACTCCTGTCTACTCTTTAATCATTAGGAAATGCTGTTTATTAGCATTGTTGGAGATAAATCTATGTCGATTCCTCATAATAATATGAACATAGTTGTTTTATATTTCCAGCTCAAGGTGGTTTCTGATACAAGCAAAATGATCCTCAAATCATTCTCAAATGAGAACTCAATGTAGTGTTCTTAAACTTGAGAACAGCCGAATTGGAGGTAGCTAATTTTTTATTTCTATTGAGTTAATGTATTTTTTTTTCTTTCAAATTCATAAGATGTGGCATTTTTCAGAAGTTTCTGAAAGTGATAAGTTTCTTTGTTTCAATCTGGTAATTTTGAGAATCCTTGGTATAACAGTGAAAGAACCTCCTGGTTACTTGATTGAATGTTATCCATTTTATAAACTAACAGATATGGAGATGTCTTCAGTTTTGGAGACAAATTTTGGTTAGCTTTACTTACTAATCATTCCTCCTGTAAAGTGACTGCATTCTGTTCCATCTTTTCCCTGCTTTCAGGATGAGAGACTTTTCACATCCCATAAAGAAACAATCTATAAATAAATTTATTTACCTTTAAGGAAACTTCTCCTGAAACTCCAAAGTTTTTCTTTCTCTCCCTCTCCTTGCTTTTTTTTGTCTGTCAGTGGTCACTGGATCTAATCCATCCCTGGAGGTATTTCAAAGCCATATAGCTGAGGTGCTGAGGGACGTGGTTTAGTGGTGGCCATGGCAGTGTGAGGGGAGGGCTTGCACTTGGTGATCTTAAAGGTCTTTTTCAACTGAAACGATTCTGTGTCTGAAATGTAACTCTGAGAATGAGTATACTGACTATCATAAAACACCTTAAAGATTTTATTAATGGCAATTCAAATTTGTGTTTAGTGTTCCTTGTCAAGGGAAAATAACAGAGGATGTTGCCTTGTTGTGAAGCATGTGGGATATAGAAGTGTCACTCAGATATTGAAATTTTACATACTTCTGAAAGAAAGAGGTATAAAATATCAGCAATCATATGAATCCTGACCTTTACTAGCAAGTTAAATCTGATGCTTTTGTATGAACAGGCATCTTGTTTGACTGGAAAATATCTTGCCTCCAATTTCTTGTCAAACTTGTTGGTTTCTTGCTGTCAAAAGGTGCTGTTCCATTTCTGGTATTTCAGCATCAATCTTTTGCTATTACAAAGCTGATGCCATTGGCTGTCAGGCCTGCACAGTCTCAGTTGGCAGACTTTTGTTTCTTCAGCAGGATTAGACAGCAATATGTCTCATTCACATGATGCTCCAGGCTTAGGCTGCACCAGCTCAGGGAAACTGGAGTATACTAGCTTCAAAGAAACTGTCTGCAACCTTTTGTGGCAGTAGCCTCCAATATTTCTCAAGCTGTTTTCTCTGTCTTTTTAATATTTACTCTTTGTATTTTATTAATACTTTACCACTTGTCTCTGGCAGTTTTGTGATAGAAAGTGTTAGAGCATTCTTTTTACAAATTTACCTTAGTTATGTGCTCATATATTTCAAGATACAATAAAAAGCATCTGGTCCAGCACAAGATGATCCTCTACTTGGAAGCAGAAGCTATACCTGAAAAGCATGACAAAACAGTGCTTATTAAAGACCTTCCCAAAATTGTCACTGTATCCTGAAACAAAGTTTTCTTCCAGAGTTAACATGCTCCATGTCTTTATTTGGTGGAGAAAATAAGAAATAATGTGTATATCATCTAAGAAGCTCTTGTCATGAGCTTATTTAGGCACTGCTTCTATTATTAGTCTTATATGAAAAGAAAAACATAACTTCAAAACACAGTTATCTTCATTAACCCATGCACATGCAGTCATGCTCCTGTATTTATGTGTACATGCACATGCTTGCAACTGCACATCTATAACCTTGAAGGAACACTTGATTTTCTAGGAAACAGCATCTCACAGAGCAGTCCTAGTTTGCATGTAAAATATTAGGCCATAAATTGTTCTTGCTCATTTTGGGTTAAGCTGTGTCATTCTTCAAATAGCCTGGTGTAACATATTATAGCATTTAGTGCCTATGTAAGCTACTTGTCATCAGTGATTGCATTGCTTAAAATCTACATTTTCTTAATAGTAACACAGTCTGCCCTATATTTAATGTCACTTCAAATTATGTGTACCTCAAAACCAGCATACACCATCTGAGCCATGGTAACTCAATAAAACTGCAAAACTTGAAGTCAACAGTATTACTGACAAACTCAGTCTTTGGGTACCTTACAAGGTTTGTTACCATTCTAACGCACAGGAGAAATGAAAACTGCACTTGACTGTGAGAGCATTACTGGCTGTATTACCCTGATGATGTGGGGCCTGCAGAGGTACAGGGAATAGGACTGAATATGTCGTGAGAACATGCCTTGAAATTCTTAGTTCAATCTGTGACTGTGTTCACAGTATAAAAACCATTGCACAGGCAAACACGAGTGGCTGCACCATTACCTGCCCGTGTTGGTCTTGTCCGTGACATTTCCTATTCAGAGCAGACATGAAGCTACAAGAGACCATGAGATGCTTTTTAGCTCTCTTCAGCCGTGAGATAATTTTTCTCTAATGCAAGTTTCTTGTAAACATACTTTTAGAAACCTTACAACTCAAATCCAAAAGATATGAGTATTACAGACCATGAACAAAAAGGAGTTATTATATAAAACTGACTCTTGGAGAACAACACACAGAGAATGTTTTCAGGCTGTGTTGAGATAACCCTTTGCAATGATAATTCTGATGAAAATTTGAATTTTTTTTGGCTTGTCTTTGTTTTTCTTTTGGAACTCTTCCACTTACCTTTTGGGTTAACAGTGAGCAAGTTTTGTCAGAGATGCATCTGCAACCTTCTCTGTGTAAAAATAACTACATTTTGCTGAGATAAGCCTTGTGATTCACCCTTGCTCAATCAGTTTTTGCAGCTAAAGATCTCTGTGGGGCTGGTATGCAGCAGCTCAGGACCGAGCATGACTTTCTGAACAGCTGCAAGATTTAGCTGACTTCCATCACGCCGGGCTTAACATGAGAGCAGGAAGCTTGTTGCTCTTCTGCTGTCAGCACTAAATGGCGAGTCAAAAGGAGGATGTAGCTGCCAGGTTGTAATGCAGAAAGAATACAGAAATTGGACTGAAGCTGAGAGTGGCTGCTAAGTTAAAATCTGTGGTGTCAGAAACATAGTGAACATAATTGCTGGATAGAGGGAGGCTAGAACCCTGTCAAGATAAAAGGAACGAGACATACACGTGTAGGGGAGGAAAATCAATTTAAATTTATCTTTTAGGCTGCTAACTCAGAACCAGCATGGGTTGAAGGGTTGGCAACACTAGCAGAGATAGTATTTTAGCCTAAAGCTGTTTATGAACCCTAAAGTATATGCAGGATTTGCCACAGTGACTGGGAGCTTAAGTGTTCTGTCTGTGATGCATTTTATATGAGGGTGTGGGCATCCTTGGGTGTTTCTACAGTGTTTCACAGTAAATGAACTGTATCCTTAATTATTGATTCTACAGCATGCCACTAATCAAGGGGCATGGTTTTAAGGCAAGTTCTCTCATATACAGTAATTAAGCCAATTTTCCTACTGATAATTGTCCTTTATTCTTTAACTTCTTTGAATAATCCTCTTTTCTCCATTGCTAATCTGGAGCTATCTGTGCCCTGAATCGCTTGCCATTTCTAGGGTGTAGATTAGTCAGTTGGTAGCTGCAAACAGGAGATGAGCCTACCTGCTTTCCCATCTGTGGGAACACTAATGAGAGTTTTCTTTTTCTATTTAGTCACCTTTTTATTTTTTTTCCCCTGAAAGTTATGGGAACTTAATTATCTCTGAGAATCTTGCTGTCCCCCACCCTGTGTCAGCTGGATTTGGATAAAATTAAACAGCACAGTTTTCTCAGTTATTAAGGTGGAACAGTGAAACAAGCAGTGTGGTCACGTAAGTCTCATTTCCCTAGGAATGGCAACGTTTCACTGATACAACTACACGAGGACTCAGCCATAGGTTTTGTCGAAAGTATGGCAAATTTTTCATTCTGTCAATTATACATTTTCTTAAAATAATGATACACAAGTCAGATTCTTCCCACAATCAACACCAGATGTTGACAGGATGGATAGGATGTACAGACGGGTAGGAGTACAGATGTTGCCCAAATATTCATTCTCCTTGTCTACATTGGGTTATTCCTAAAATATCCTTTAAGTAATGTTATATAGACAACATGGTTTTGGTTGGTTACTTCTTTTACTTAATCTTCACAAAGGTTCTACAGCAATGAAATTTGCCTAAATATCTCTGCTCTTCTGAAAATAACTGTTACAACTGTTGTAATGTTAACTAGACCTTCATTTGTCTTTTGTTATATGTTAACATCAGTAATGTTCTGTTTTTGTGACTACAATATAGTTCTCTAGGGAGTAATTTGTCCCAGCTAGACCATCTGAAAAGAGGAACTTCATGCTTATTCTCCCTCAGTAGTTCAGCTATTCTTTCAGTAATTAATGATATTTTAATTCAACTGTTATATATACCTCCCTGATTGTACCTAAGCATAACCCAAAGGTAAAGGTCCCCTCTCTTCTTATTGCAACTTTCTTCACAAATCTTCCTCATTATTACATAAGTAAAATAATGAAACTGGAGCTGTGCAACTGAACATCTCATTCCTGTTTATTGCATGTGTTCAAGTACATGCCTAGGACCACTCAGGATCAGGCCACACGTTTAACTCTCCAGATACATATCTCAGCTGCAGTTAATATCAAATTCTGTACTTTTGCTGGTTCAGTTTGGTTTTATTGTGGTTTGTGTTTGTCTTTCTTTTCTAAATCTGCCAGCACTTGATTATAAAAGTTTATGCAAACACCCAGCAAACCTTGCAGCAAGAAGTATGCAGTGCAGTAAAATAAGTCGTTTTTCTCAGCATGAAGTTTGAGCCAGTCTTTCAGGTTGCAGTTAAACAGGCACTTAAACATGTGCTTAAGTATTTGCAGTGTAGAGCCCTGGCTAGGTGTTTGCTTTGCATGTCTAAATCAATAAGAAAAGTTTCATTTTGTTTCTGCTTGTAGTACTTACAGAAGTGTATTATTTATGACTACTTCAACATTCTGCTATGGGGAATTCACTTAATTTGAAACATCTGTAAATTACCATCAGGGTATAAGAGTTCTTGAAAAACTCTCCCTTACATAAGCACAGGCACTCATCTTTTTATGAGGCTATAGATAGGCATGTCTGCTTAATAGTAGTGCTAATTCTGGTGCAAGATAAGTATTTTCTTTATTCTGGTTGGGAAACTAGGCTTAATAGCACACACAAAAAAATAAGAGATTTGATAGCTACTACAAAACATTGTTTATTGCTGCTATTGTAGGCTGAGGTTAGAAAGTACTTGGATTATAGCTGCATTGTTACGTTTCAGAAAGTTATTCTGCTCCACAAAACGTTTCTGTGCTTCAGAGGGAAGCAGCAAGTTTCTGCATTAGGCCAAAATTTCAAGGAGTTTTTGTTGGGCTTCTTTGGTTTTTAACCTTTCCTTCACCCTAAAAGTCTCCCTCTCATACTTGAATCTGAAATTTAAGGTAGGTTTTTCCTGGCCTATATTTTATCAACGTTGAACTTTCTGTAATCAGAGTGGGACTGAAAGCATGCAGACACACAGCAGTTTTAAATACAATGTCTTGGGGGAAAACAAAAAATAACTGATGGTGGAAGGTCTGAACCAGCTGCTTTCTGGAGTCCAGGGAGCTGTAGAGTTTGCTGATGCATTGGTACTTAGAGATTTTTGTCACTTAATTCCCTGTTCAAGACTGTAAATGCTGTAACTGATAGTGACACTGTTGTCTCTGCCTCCACTTACTTTGCTCCTAAAGGAAGATCGACTCAGTCTTGGGATGTATCCTTTGCCCACCCCCTTACACCTCCCTCCTTCCATCATCCCTCTGGCTTGACAGTTGTTATAAGTTATCTCACCTCTGTTTAAGTGTCCAACACTCAAATTTGTGCTCAGAAGACATAATCACTTCTCAGGAGAGCAACCTGAAGATGGTTTCAACACAGAAGAAGGTGTGGGGGAGGCTGAGCTGCCCACTGTTGTCTCTAAAGCTGCATGTGATCAGGCTCCTTCTCTACCAGCTGCTGCTTTGGCTAAAGCTCACCCAAGCACAGCTTTTCTGGCTATGTTCCTCCTTTCATCCCTTCCCCAAATCAGGAACCACCTACAGCTGCCTTAAGATGTTACTTTTGCTGAGTAGCAGGGCTGGCTCAGGCTATAGCCAGGGCAAGCATCTTGCTGGCAGCCTGGGGAAGTGATGGACTGCCTGTTTTCCCAGGCTTCCCAAGGTAATTATGGGGTTGGTCTGCCTAGACCAGGCCCCTGTGGCTTGCCAAAGCATGCTGGGCAATAGTGTGCAAAGGGGCCTCTCCCAGCACTGACATTCCTTCAGCAGCAATCCCAGCCTACTCCAGCTCATGCTCCCACCTAGAAAAGCAATTCCCACTCTTGGTCCTTTCCATCTCTCTTCTCAGTCTAGCAAACATGCTGCCACAAAGCATAAAGTGTGGGCTCCTTTTCAAGGAGAGGGAAGTGGGTTGCCATTTGTAGCTTACACCTAGAGATTAAAAGGAGAATGGTCATACTAAATGAGAGAGAGTTTAGGCCAGCAGAAGGGTGGTCGGAATGCCCAGGGATGGGAGACCATTAAGGGAGACCATTAAGGGAGGCAGTCCATACTTGAAGAAAGTGTGGGAAAAGAGAAGATCTTGATGATGGAGCACCAGCTGGAGAGAAATACCAGCAGGTAAAACTTACCTCTTCAGGCTTCTGTCCTACCAGAGTCCTTGAAACAAAACCATCTCCCTCAAATTTCTTTAACTCGTTTCTTTCCTTAAGAATTTGTCTGAAACATGTAACTGTTTTGTTGCCCCTGCAAAACTCCACCCTAGCAGCAGGGAGAAGGCTTTGATATGGCTTTGCTGATCAGTGGTGTTGTACCCTACAAATGCACCATGCCCAGGTGACAGCGCTGGCAATGTCAGCTTTCATAATTCACAGTCACCACTCCAGGTAAAATAAGGAGCTATTTTCTTGTACTGACAAGAAAGAAAATGCTTGCATCACCCTAGCTTGTAGCAGCTTGAAGAATTACAGTCCAGAAATAACACATCTTGTTTGAGCCTGCCTGAATGCTGCAAGACAGTTGGGGATGAGGGCTGTCAAGACATAGGCATCTACACTTAGTCTTCCTGGTGAGAAACAAGTAGGAAGTGCAAGTCTGGGAGGAGGACCTGGCTGTTCTCTCTGCTGGGTTGCCCAGTGTCCCTGCTTTGCCTCCACAGGATGCTTGGCAAGCATGCACAGATATGACTGCAGCTTGCAACATCAGACAGTTGTGCCCTGTCCGGTGCCTCCCTGTCTTCTGTTTTGTACGTAGCTCCCAGAAAGTGTCTTTTGGATCCAGTTTGTCTCCTGTTCCTGACTTGATTTGATGCTACTGTTTCTCTAGATGCCAGACCACTGGTCCAATCAGTGCTATTCTGTGGTTTTTTTCTTATTCCCTCTTCTCATCGGGCAAGAGAAGGAACATCTGAGTGTCCAAGTGGAATTCTGTAGGGTGAGCTGAGACTAATTGTTCTTATAACAGATCTCATTTGCTATATGTTATTGAAGTATGTGAAGTGTAGGTGATGAACAGGCAATGTCCCACCATGGCTATTGTGAGCAGGTCAAGCTGGTGTTCCTGTAGAAGAAATTAAGGAGTCAAGGTAACTCAAAGAGATCTCTTTCAGAATTTCCATTCTTGCAAAGCTTCAGAACTGTCTTCCAATCTACTCTGTTTATCACTGCAAATGCCTTGTCTCATACTTGTGACTGATGCTTCATATTTGGTGGCAATAACCAAATACCCCTGTAGCCAGCTGCATGCTGGCTGTCTTCAAATGTTTTCAATTTTGCTACTGCATATATCATAGTGATGAGTGTGATTGGGATCACCAATCTTTTAGAAACAGATTACAGATTTTAAAACATCCTCAAAAATTCTCCCAAGATAAAGTAAATCCTGCCCTTGCCATTGGTCTGCCTCTTGGGATCCATTTCAGTGTCCAGTAAATTTTACTTAGCTGTTTCTTCCCTTCTTCAGCAAGAGAACAGCACTTCTCCAAGTGCTTGAACAGCAGCTGTTTGGCTTTTTCCATGAGAATTAGGCATCTGTTTGTGCAGTGGTGAAGCAGCCTGCCTGTAACCAAGAACTGTGGGGAGAGTGATACTGTTTTAATGTTCTTCTTGTTGACATCTAATTCCCCGGATGCTCTTTGAAATAGTTACTTTTCTATAAAAGAGACGCTGTTGTTGCTGTTAACAGACTTCTTGATGTGTCTCGTTCCAAGGGAATTTTTAGTAGCCATACATTATGTACACACGTACATGCCTGTACATAGAAATATAGACACAGTTTCAGGCATGAGCGTGCTTTCCTTTCTAAGCACTCACAGGCGAGACTATGAAAAATTAAAGGCAACTCCAGTGAAGTTGTTGATCCGCTAATGAAGAATTACTCCATCTCTGTCTGACCAGCTTGATCCATCATATCAATACCAAGACAAAAGGATAGCTTCTGCTCATCTAGTAACTAGCCTTGCAAATGCCTTTTAAAAATTCTGTCATGCTGAATTACATGGCTTCTATCATTTGTAGATCTCTTTTGAAAGCAGCCCCAGGTTACATGCAGATCAGATTACCATGCATCAAAGATATTAAAATAGGTGTGTAAGGAAGATAAAGGCTTTTCCTTATTCTACTTGCAAAAAATTACATTTAAAAGACCCTTCAGAGAAAACAAAAAGAGCTCAAAGGAATCAAACTGGAAGCAGCAGCTTACAAAAAACTGCAGACTGGATGACAGGTTTCCGACAACATACACTGGTGCTTTGTTTCTTGCTTTAATGTGTGTTTTATATCCTTGTGAAGATGCATAAAGTTGGGCATTAAAAGTGTGAGAGAAGAAACTACTTACATACTACCAGTTCATTTTATAGTCTTGTGACATTGTAGAGAGAACCGCAGTTACTTTCAGATGCTAATTTTTTCAGGTACTCTTCCCTGACATACCTGATGTGAATTTATAGGTGGCCAGATAGCTTTCAAAGTGCAACATGTGAATTTATTCAGCAATTTTAGAAGGGTTGAGGTGGGGCATCTATTTTTAGAATTTGTTTTATCTCAAGGCCTGGAAATGTGGAAGTTGTGTTCCCATTACCTATTAGAAACAAAAAGCCCACAACATGAAGCTGTGAAGGAATTCTATGTTCCTATTCATAAAAGCATTTCAAAGAGCTACTTGTGTACAGGATCAAACCCAATTAGGAGATCCTCAAAACTGCAGTTAAAATGTGAGAGCAGAGTAAGTTAGGGAAATGAGTAAGAAGAGTGAATGCATTTAAGAATTACATATACATAAGTGTTTACCTCATACTCTTGTTGACTGAGGGAGAATCCAAGCTCTGAGAAAGGCTCTTGCTCTTCACCTCAATAATCCAGTTCTTGAAAATAGACAAATTATTTGGTGTCAATTTGAGGAATCTTAGAGGTACAGTATTGGGTGGAAAGGTCTAGAGTACTGAGTAACTCAACTTGCCAAGATAAAAAGAAGCATGACACAGCATGAACTGTATCAGATATAACCCAAAAGAGGCTTTCTGTGATTCAGTCTGTGCTCTAGACAACTTAAAGAGAAATGATTTTGGAGACTTTAGCTTATACAATGTGATTTTACTGAACTTTTAGTTGATTAGCAGTTATTCTTAAAGCACATGTACCTCCAGATGATTTGAATGTTATGAGGAATCAAATGTTGTGTTAAACAGACATTTATTAGTGTCATGAACTATCAGGTCTAAGGAAACAGCAGAACATAGAACATATTAGAAGGTAGGATGGAGTTCACTTGAGGAGGGATTGCATATGTTATTCACCACTTCTTGGCAAAGAAGGAATATTCAGATTTAATACTAAAATTGATACAGAATGAGAACATTGTAAACTCTGGTGGTCTGATCTTCCTAGCCTGCATAGGGTGGGAGAGAAGGCGTCATCCTCATCCCTCCCAGCAAGGGCTACAGGGAAGGAGGTGCTCCTAACCCAGTTCCTCTCAGTAAAACACAGCTGAGGAAGAGAGGGAGGTGTTCTCCTTCTGTGTGTATCAGTATGGGAACCTGCTCTTTGAGGGAAAAGGTGGTTTGGCACACAGCATCTTGGGAGCTTTATGAGGCTCTACTTTGTAATGCTGCTGGCTGTATAAATAGTATATTGCTCTGTTGCCGGCGACTTCCGGC